>CANNZV010003061.1:0-41029 GCA_947561585.1 Caprella mutica
GGTGGCTGCACTAACGGATGGAAGAGTAAAATGAAAGTTGATTGTATATAAAGCCTACGAACCTACCTAACACATAAATCTAAGACCTCGTAGTTGAAGAGCATAACCCTAGCGCTATCCTCTAAAACTGCAAGTAGCGTTAAAAAAATGATAAACATGGTAAAAATGAAAAAAGACAATCCATAATCCAAATTACAACAGTTCGGGGCCCAAGGGACGCCACCCCCCTTCTCTTCCATTCACCACAGACAGCTTCAGGATAGAGCCCCTGGGGGCACATAAATCTAAGACCTCGTAGTTGAATCAAGGAAGTTATAGTACTAAGGAAGCGGTGTAACGGCTAAACCAACAACGTATAAGCGGAACCATCGTGTTAACACCTTGTTGTTAGCAATTAGTCAAGTGAGCTTCCTTGTCTCTCTTCGCTTCAGTCAAAACAGCTTCCTTAGCGTCTTGTTGTTGTTCCGCTGTGTCGTGTGGTGACGTCACAGCACATATATGACGTCACCCTAGCAACAGACTGACATTTCAGGGAGCAGTCGCACACGGCCAGTGACGTTTGAGAAATGAGGGAGGCTGTACGCATCTAGCAGGCGCTCCACCAAACGCTTATTTAAGTCATTAACATTGCATCTGTTACCTAAATATTCATCAATTAATCTTCTTACATCAGTTAAATGTCCATAGATGAGAAAATTATTGAGCAAAATGATCAGATACCTAAAGTATTTTGAAGAATAATGTGTAAGTTAACATCAGCTGGTGTGCTAACGAGAACCGTTACTCAACTTACTCAGTCAGGTCTGAGAGCGACGCACACACGTGTACTCTCCCTCGTTACTAAATCTACACTAGAAGCTAACACGTTGTAACGGCTAGGTTAGCCGCCTGAGTTGAATAACATAATCCTAGCGCTACCCTAGAGTAAAAATGAAAAAAAGACAATCCATAATCCAAATTAAAATAGTTCGGGGCTAAAAAGAACGCTAGGTTAGTCATATGATCGAATATAAATTTGCAAAACATTTATTACTCTTAAGAAGCAAGGTTCAACAAAAACAGTTGAATAGGATTGGGAATCTAATACCTATATAAATTGAACAACTACTTGTACCCTCTCTAGGGTCACGCAGGTAAATTGCGGCCCTTTAATTTTTAATTGCGGCCCTCTTAAGAGAGTCTCTAAAATATTCTGAATCGAAATTACATTTAAATCTTGCATAACTATCAAAAGAAGCTCAGTGTATTCTATAACTTATTAATTTAAGTTTTGACTTGTGTTTTGAAGCTATGATGTTTAAGTTGTTAGAGGCCACAGTTAGTGAGTGGGCCGTAATTTACCTGCGTGACCCTATATACCTTGGTCTTCATATATTATGTATAACAATTTATGAATAACTAATAACAGACTAAAAGTAATCACCACAAATAACTAATGTCTACTACATTTTAAATTATACATATACTTGTAAGGTACTCACATATGATAGAAGATGCACGAGGAAGCGTTTTAACTACAAGACAATCTTTTGTTCACTGCATAGCTTTATTGTACGAATTTACTTCATAATGAAATATAGTGGTTATTGGCAACTCAGCCAGCCACACTCTTTAGCCATTGAAATTACTGAAAGTAAAACGGCCAATTTGTGAATTTTCTTTTTATGGAGACATTTATATGAAGATCTGTCTGGATCAAACGATTTGTTATTAAAAATGCTACAGAGTTGTGCCCCTTAGAGCGACAAATAAAAAACATCAAAAAAGATATAGAAGGTTTTCGTTTTTCCAGCTATATTAGTATTACAGCGAACCCAACCCCAAGCCCAGCCACACTTTAGCCTGAAAGAGGTGTTATTTTGGGCATTAGTGATGCCATCGTAATGGTCATGGTGTTGCCACTTATATTTTGTTTATACTTTCCCAATGAAACATACAATATAATTTATATTATTAGATAACTTAGATTATGAAATTAGTGTATATATCATATTTCCAAATACTCAGTTTGATCGATTTAAGTAGCTCTTGAGTGTATTATAGTTGATCCATTTATAATAGTTTAAATAAATGGAATTCTTGGAAGCGATTAGTATTGCAAGTATTTAAATTAATGAATCCTTATTGAATAGCTAAATTCAATCAGAATTATGATAATTAAATATTATGTTTGGATTCATAAATTTGACCATTTAAATTGTAATAGTGAGTTTTTCTGTTAGAACTGTTTTCTGTACCGTTTCTTGAATTCCTAAAGTAATAAGCATTTCACCATTCGAAAATAGTATATCATTATTATGCAAATATATTTTCCAGTGTCGAAGAGGAAAAGTAGTATTTGTGGCAATGGAATAATAATAATAGCTCTCGAGTGATTAAGAAATTGTTGAAATTAGAATAATAATTGATATAGGAATTAGATATGAAATAATTTACAATTCTATGATTTGTATACTTAATGACTAGTTATCTGAATAATACATTTTTCGAAAAAGTAATTTTGAAACCATATTTTGTTACTTGGAATTAACTACAACTAATCATACAGCATTCATTAAAAAATATTTCTCATTATTGAATTCTGGTGTATTTGCAAATCTGCCTTCACTTATTTAAAAAACTGACGAGGATATTTCGAATTAGTGAAGTGTCAGTGTATGAACCATAAATAATGGCAACAACATCAGTAGTGCAGCGCTCAAAATGGGTGCTCACCCTTCATAATTACGATGTGACTACCGATTATAAGCAATATCTCATGAATCCTACATTTAAAATTCGTAGAGCTGTAATCGGAAAAGAGCTCAGTGAAAATAATGTTCATCACATTCAAGGGTATATCGAGTATGAAAGAAGTTATCGTCTTAGTCATTGTAGAAAAGTGCTGAGTGTAGCTCACTGGGAAGCTGCTTCAGGTTCATCTTTGGTCAATTATAGATATTGTACTAAAGGTGGAACTTTTTTCACGATTGGAGACTTCGCAAAAGAAGAAGCTGAAAGCTGTTCTGGTAAGTTACGATTTTATTAATAATATTTCTTGTATAATTTTCCTTCGCATAATTTGGTTATTTATTCAATTTAGTTTACTCTTTCCTCATCACTTTAGCTTCGTCATATATGATTTAGTTTACTCTTTCCTCATCACTGTAGCTTCGTCATTTATTCGATTTAGTCTACTCTTTCCTCATCACTTTAGCTTTATTAATTATTTAGTGAATCTTTTGCGACTGTCATTCTAAGTCAGATTGGTTTCATTGTCTATAAGATTCCGTATATTCTTCTGTTGGACAATGAGTAATGTGTAATTTTTCCCTATAACAATAATTCACTTTAAAAATGTTTGCAGATGGAATGCGAAATATGGCAGTTCCGTTGCTGCTTAAGGGACTCTTGCATCCAAAAACTGCTGCGCAAGTCAAAGTAAGCAAAGATTACTTTGAGCGCCACAGTTGTTTTGACAAAGTGACTGTCATGATTAAGAATATGGAGAAAAATACTTATTTTTGAGAATCGGAAGGGGAAAAAACTGTACCTATGGCAATATCAGTGTTTGACAATGATGCAATCTGATAGGAAGATCGGGTGTAGGTCATAAGCCCCCCGGTCATGAGCCCCATTAGGTCATAAGCCCCCCCCGGTCAAGAGCCCCCCCGGTCACGAGCCCCCCCTGTTTTTAAATCCTTATTTACCTATATTATTTAATCCTTATTGACACTTTTGTAGTTCATTACTGATTAGACATAAATTATATGTATATCGGGGGGCGTGCCGCCCCCCGAACCCCCCTGCCAGGTCATTAAACAATCATGAAGTGTGCAGTACAACAATCTAGCGGATACAACAAACTACATTAGCAACTCTCAGTTATTTCTATCTAAGTAGTTCTTCATTTGTTTAACTAGGTAAATAAGGATTAAAAAAACATGGAGGGGGGCTCGTGACCGGGGGGGGCTTATGACCGGGGGGGCTCTTGACCGTACCCCAGGAAGATCATGTGGGTCACTGATTTGGAAGGTAACAAGGGCAAAAACTATCTTGCCCAATATCTGTCAACTCTCTACGGCTTCACCATAATCGAAGGTTCAATGTCTAGTCGTGATGCTGCATTCTTTGTAGGAGATGAATCTCGGGGATTTTGTATAGATGTATCGCGCTCTTCGATCAGTAATTTTGATTATTCTACTCTAGAGAACTTGAAGAATGGTAAGTGTATTTTGAGGTAGTTAATTTTAAATAATTAAAATTACTTTTCCTCTTTCATTCATGAAATCCTACTTTTCTCTCTTAGGATTTTTGATGTCAGGAAAGTTTCCCATCATGCCTGTCATAGTTTTCTCCAATGCTTATCCTAATTATGCAGCGCTCTCGTTGGACAGGTCGGATGTATACCTACTGGGATCTCGTCCTTTTCTTGACTTGTCTAAAGATGCTATCATCAGTCCGAGAGAAAAGTTCCCATTTATTGAACCCTGCAGACCACCTGATTTGTCCGAAGACTTTGATTCGCGCGAGTTTCTTGAGATAAATCTGCCTAATTTAATGAATCCTGCAACTCATTCAACTGGTAAGTTTGAAAATTGCGAAGATATGCTTTCTCTCATTATTTACTATGGTTTATTTTATTTGTATTTTAAATCTTTATAGGTTCGATTCCAGTCATTCCAGTTGGTGAAACAGGACCAAGCACCACCACTGACCATAATCATGACAATCAAAATATTGTGGAGCGAGTGGCTATTGACGAGACTTTACCATCGCAATCTATCGAAGTTATGACAGAACCGATACCAGTGCACCACAAGAAACCAGTCAATTGTCCACACAAAGACATTGGTAATATTTAATATTCATTTGAGATATATATTATTAAACCCATTACTCTTATTTTTATTACTAGATTATTTATTTTTACAGAAATTACTTCAAAAGGTTGCAATTGTGTAAGAAAGCGATCCAGTTACACCAGTGTGGAGAATGATTTGATTCCAGAAGACGACAGCAGAGTTCCAATGCCCCTTGCAAAAATAACAGATGAAGAGGTACAGGAACCCGTTTCACCTGTGCAAAATGATGAGCAACAAGAATCTTCTGAACTAATGATTGAAAATCTTGATTCAGAAAATTCTAATCCCTATATATATATAGCAATAGACTTTCTTTCACCTATTCCTGTGATCAAATCCCCTTCTCACAGCTATATCTCACAGCCTACAACCAATGATAATAATGATTCATCTGTGACCATTGAAGAGGTCGTTGATAGTGATACAGACTGGAAAACCATCCCTAAAAATCTTCCAAAATGCATCAAGAACACATGGGGCCAAAAGAAAAAGAGATATTCGAAGAAGTTCTCCTTCAGTGACAGCCCCACTGATATACCCTCACAGAGCAGAATAGTATTTGATGGTGATGGGCAAATGTCGTGCAAAAAACTAAAGAAATGAGATGATAAATTTAGATGGTGAATTTAATCAAATTTGTTAAAATTGATGTTATTCAATTGTTGAAATAAAAAAAATGCTTTTGTTAAGTTTACCAAGAAATCACCGGACTTGATAGCTGAACTGATAAATTCAGTTGAATTTTCCTACAGCTTTGTTTCTTTAATAACTATTATTTTACTCAATATTACAAGTTTTCAAATTATGTATAGCTGTTTATCTTCCCTTTCTTTTATATTATAAAAATGAAACATTTGACTTTAGTTTTATTCTAGCTGCTCATTAGACTTTGACTTAAATTTATTCGATTTAATCTACTCCTTCCTCATCACTTTAATTTCATAATTTATTAGAGTTAGTTTACTTATTTCATCATCACTTTAGTTTCGTAATCATTTAATTTAAAAAATTATAGAAATGTACGGAAATAATTAATTTCAATGATTTTAGCCACATGAATTCTAATTCAAAACAATCAAACTATAATTGCAACACCTGTGAAAATTCAGAACCTGACCACACCGAACTAATTATTGGAAGTTATAGGGGTAATTTCCGAATTATCGGTCAGTACTACATTTTCGGTCATGTAAGTAAAACAATATTAAAAGTATTATTATTACAGAGTGCTATGTACTGCTTCTGCAAACCCGGGTTGGTTGTTTTTACTAAACCAATACTAGTGAAATAATTAATAATCTTTAATGACAGAAAATGTGGAACTGGGGGGGGGGGTACGGTCAAGAGCCCCCCCGGTCATGAGCCCCCCTAGGTCATAAGCCCCCCCGGTCACGAGCCCCCCCTCCATGTTTATTAAATCCTTATTGACCTAGTTAAACAAATGAAGAACTACTGAAGAATGAAGAACTGAGAGTTGCTAATGTAGTTTGTTGTATCCGCTAGATTATTGTACTGCACACTTCATGATTGTTTAATGACCTGGCAGGGGGGTTCGGGGGGCGGCACACCCCCCTGATATACATATATTTTATGTCTAATCAGTAATGAACTACAAAAGTGTTAATAAGGATTAAATAATATAGGTAAATAAGGATTTAAAAACAGGGGGGCTCGTGACCGGGGGGCTTATGACCTAGGGGGGCTCATGACCGGGGGGGGGCTCTTGACCGGGGGGGGCTTATGACCTACACCCATAATTAAGTACCTACTTACCCTACTACAAGCTTGAATTTTCGAAGAATATAAACTCTAAAATTATTTAATAAATAAATAAATATTATTTTTACTTTATACCTCAGATCACCTGCTTGAATAAATATTTCTATTTGTAAAGTGTTAAATAAACTTAATTAAAGTAATTTTCCTCAAAAGTATTTAATGTAATATTGTACTCCAAGGAAGCTCATTTGACCACAGTATAAAGATTAGGGGATTAGACCAATCTCATATGGGAGACATCTTTTTAAAGCTGACCAATAGCGTTGCAGAAAAGACAGATGGTGTGTGACGTCATGAGCGGGAAAATTTACTGCTGTTTACTGTTTAGTATTGATATTTTAACTAAATAAATAGATAACATTTATTTACAACTTTATGGAAGTATGATTCAAATTGATTAATTTGTTAAGATAATTTCTAGGGCTGTGACAATATGCGTTTAATATATCTTGAGAATATCATGCGAAAATTCAATCAGTCTAAAATATTATCAGTATCTATGATTTCAAACGCATATTGCCACAAACCTAATAAAACTAAGTTGAAGAAGAGACCTTAACTTAATATTGAATGGATTCAAAATCTTGGTGAATTGCCATCTTCATCCTTGAGAAATAGTCTCCACAGACATAGCAATTATTGCTAATGTTGACTCAGCCATATTAGAGTTGCTGATTACAACAAATTTCAATCCAATCTTTGTAATTGTCTCCTAAAATTGTTTTAAAAAAATAAAAACTATTTTCTGCTGTATTTCTTACCTTCAATCATTTATTTACCTTCCTATCACGCCGCCATGCGCATATGCCTTCCCTATGTTTGTCTACACTTTTCTTAATCATGTCACTCTGGGAGCCGCTGATTGGGTCAAGATTGCTGACGTCACGCACCATCCACTTGAAAAATAATAACACAAAACTGGGCTACTCCCCTAATCTTTATACTGTGGCCCTATCGAGTTGAGCGTCTATCTTATATTGTCTTTGGTACAGCTCTGATCAATGTTATTCAGAAAAAATATCCTTCCCCGATCCTATATGGCAGGGTAAAATAAATTATCCTCAAATATCATCGAAGAGGTGTTTGAAACACGCTTCAAAATAAATCAAGAGGTATAATACTTCCTGTAGTAACATCTGGTCTGAGAAGACTTTCGGCATCCCTGAGACCAAAACAAATTGTACAAGAAGCCGAAATATGATTCTTCCCAAGGCCGTCCATACACAATGATGTCCACCTCACATGTACGCATACCAATCAGAAAATTAAGGTTTACAGAAAAGCCATTATGGTCAGGCTGCCGTACCCAATATGGTTGGACATATAGGTGCCAAAAGACCGCTTTGTCGAACCATATTGGGGACGGCAGCCTGACCATAATGGTTTTTCTGCCAACCTTAATTTTCTGATTGGGATGCGTACCCAATCATAGTGTATGGCCGGCCTAACGAACGTGTATAAATCTCCACAGACACCTGCAAAATGTCAACTATGCTGCCTGACAATAGTCATAAGTATGGAGAGTTCTTTCCACTGTCTTTTGACTCGGAGTTACGGAGTGCTTTTCAACTTTCCCTCACGGTACTTGTTTATTCACGTTGATGGAGAAGGAGAACCCTTTCAGTCTGAATTTGTGGTAGTGAAGGAATTACTCCGGTCTGCCATAAAATGGCCATTCTTGGCAGAATTGCCCGTATTCACTCAAATTAAGCCACAGGCTCCACGCCTGGTGGGCCCTTCCGTCAATTCCATTAATTAAGAAATACCTAAATGATATTCACAAACTCATTGTAGAGATGTGCTCTGTGTTTAACTGCTCCCTTCTTATTATTAAGAGTAATTTTATGATTTAGGACCTTCCTAACAACTTGAATATTCACCTTGTGCTTCCATCCTCATCTGCCTCTTCAATTCTCCGTCTCTTCTTCTCCGCATTCTTTATACAGTCACTTGGTGGATAATTCCGCAAACAGCTGTGGTGGTAACTGGAATGATGAAGTTTCCTCTTTGATGGCGATGTCGCTCAAATTAACCAAGCAAGCCTAATTTTATGAATCTCCAACCTCGCCGTGCGCTTAAAGATTAAACTGTAATAATCGAGAGTGACTTCACAGGTGAGTTCAGGTAAGAAAATTCAACTTATTGAATGCAACGGTGTCAAATCTCAAAATATTGACTGTAAACTCCACGGTTTTTGCTAATAAAATTCAAAGTGACCTCGTTTATTTTTTCCCCCATAATACATAATCCCGAAAAACTCTGTGCCTGTTTTAATACCTTCAGGTATGGAAGCATCAAATATGGACTGTAATTTTACACTAGGCTGTACACCCAAACTACTGAACACATGACCAATATAAGTAACAGAGCCTGTAATGAATTCACATTTATCATAATTTAATTTAATACCTTCGTTCATTAACCTATCTAGTACAACATCAAGTAACAAAGAATGATCCTCAATTGATTCAGACATTAATAAGATATCATCCTGATAAATAATCAATTTATCAATACCAGACAACACTCTAGAGATAAATACTTGAAAAATTGCAGGAGAGCTAGATATCCCAAACGGCAAATAATTAAATTCAAACAAGCCTTCACAAGTATTAGTTGTTGTGAATTTTTTAGAGTCCGCCTTCAACGTCAATTGCAAAAAGGCTTTCTGACAATCTAATTTTGAAAAAACTTTCGCATTACCAATCTGACCTAGAACGTCATTGATGCTAGGAAGTGGATACTGAGCTGTATTTATGACTTTATTAACTGTGAGGGAGTAATCCCCTCAAATTCGAATCCTACCGTTAGGTTTTAGCACATTTACTGTAGGACATGCTCATTCAGTATTGTATACCTTTGAAATTATTCCATTAGACTCTCGTACATTTAATTCTCTCTTAACAAGTTCTTTAAACCTAAGAGGAACAGTTCTTACTTTACAGAAAATAGGTCGAACATTTGAATCAATATTTAAAGAAACTTCTTCTTTGACATTAGAAGTGAAATCATTAGACAAGTAATTACTTTACTTCTCAAAAATGTTACTCTTAACTGAATTAATACATTTTATATTACTGGGTAAAAAAAGCTGAATTTTCATTATTTTTTATTTTGAATCACGTTCTCTGAAAAGGGTGAACAATCCGACGGTTGCAACTCAATGATAGAAAGAGCCGACATCGAAGGATCAAAAAGCGACGTCGCTAAGGACGCTTGGCCGCCACAAGCCAGTTATCCCTGTGGTAACTTTTCTTATACCTCTTGCTATAAACTCCATAACGTCAAAAGGATCGATAGGCCTGGCTTTCACCGTCCGTACTCTTACTGAAAGTCTGGATCAAGCCAGCATAGGCCCTTATGCTCTACACGAGATTTCTGATCTCGTTGAGCTGGCCTTAGGACACCTTCGTTATCGTTTGACAGATGTACCGCCCCAGTCAAACTCCCCACCTGAATCTGTCCTCAGTAGGAAACGAGGCAGAGGCCGACATAATGGAGCCCATAAACTCGCGTGGCAACAGACCCAGAGGAAGTAAGGCATCGTGACACCAAGCCACCAACAAGGAAGCACACCACACGAGCCTGGACCCCGCCAAGCCCCTGACGTTGCCGTACAACAGATCAACCTCTCCCGATAACTGAGTCGAGTGCGGAGACGAAGGGAGTAGTGGTATCTCATGGTTCGGGCAAGCCCTCCCACTTATGCTGCACCTCCGATGTCTCCGCACAAATTCAGACTAGAGTCCAGCATAACAGGGTCTTCTTTCCCCGTTGTGTCCATGCAAGTCCGTTCCCTTATAACATGATTAAGACATTAAAGTTTACTAATGATGAGAAAAAACCTCTCCGTAATTGAACAAAATAAAATAAAATGAAGAACAATATTTTGATGCTGAGAAACCAAGTACAACTACTCTCAGTTTTATAACCTTGATAAGAAAATAGAAATGAAAAAAGAAAGAAGAGATAAATCACAAAAATAATAATGATAATAATTGAAAAAAGAACCAATCTGTGATACGTATAACTGATCAATTAAAGACAACCTTCCATTGACTCCCCTTTTTAACCTTAAACACTAAAAACACTTTGCTATCGCAGCTTACTTTTAAAGTAGCTTAGTAAAATCTAAAACCAAAATACACAATAATTAGATCTTTTAGAACAATATGAGATCTATCAATAAAAACACTCCTTTAGATCTATGAAATGGGTTGTCTTACTTCAATGTTCTCAAATTAAGAAGAGAAACTATTACTGTTTTCTCTAAAATTACATTAATCCCAAACTCTTCGCCAAAGCTTTTGCTGACTCAATAGAAGAGCATCTAATAGTTCCCGAAGTTACTGGAATCCCATGTTCAGTTAAGAAGAACCCTCTTCTAGCAGGTGGAAGCTCTGCAAAGGGAGTTCCTTGTGACTCAGATCGCATAGGTGGGGCAACATTTCTTGTTGCCACAAGAGGCTTCTTAAGAGGGGCAGATGCATCTCTTGGAGGGAGGACTGTCTTCTTTGCTAAAGGGGCTGGTGGTGGCATCATCTTTTTCGGTGCAGGTAGTGATGGAGCAACCTGGCTTTTGGGTGGTACCACTTGTTTCTTTGGAGGGTTTCCCGGATTCAATACCTCCCTTTGACCAGTTTTTAGGTCAAAAATGCTTAAGACGCCTTTGGGGTGGTTAGCTTGAGTTCCTCTCATTTGAGCTAGAGGACCTGTTTTCTCCATCTCACCAAGTGCCATGTAAGGGTTCTTTAGTGTAGCATTGCAAAGGTTGATACCATCAGCCACCTTTCCACTCTTGATTAGTCCTAGTTGCAATTTCATGAAGTTGGCACAGATTTCCAAAGAGGCCACTCTCTGAGCTCTCGTAGAGAGAGGAGTTCTCTCTTGATCTTTCTTTACAAGAGCGCCAATATTCTTCTCTACAGCATCTAGCCTACCCTTGATATCTCCAAAAGTATTATCTCCCCTGTAAAGAGCTCTCTGAATAGAACCTATTTCTCTAGACATCTGAGATGCCACATTACTCAGAGAATCGCACCTAGCACTGAGCACATCTAACTGCTCCTTAGTCCATTTTTCCTTTTCATCATTAATAGTTTGGCGTCTTGCAGCGAACGAGTCATCAATGATCTTCTTTTCCTTCTTGAATCGTTCTAGGATAATTTCTTTAGATTCCATATCTTTTTTAGTAATGCCTGCACTTCTGGATGCTACTTGGTCATTAGCATGAGGAGCAGAAGGAAGAGTTGGATCAGCTGTCTTCATAGGGTTCTGACCTGATGCCTCATTATCCGCAGCAACCATCCCTTGAGACATCAGATTTGCCAGCTCTTGCAGTCCAGGCACTGTAGATTTGGATAAATTATCCACGGTATTAGTAAGAGCATCTTGCTCTTCTAAGTTATCTCCCTGTTCTTCATCTGGCTCAGGGACTTCTTCTACAGTATGCAATTGCTGCTCTTGATCAGCCTCATCTTCCTCTTCTTCTGATTGCTCTTCTTCAGAAGAGTCATCATCATCAGAAGAATCTTCTTCTTCAGTCGAATCTTGCTGAAGGTTAATTAACTCTTCTGAAGGAGGAGCGCGAGATTGTTCCTCTGCATTCTCAAGCTCAGCTTCAGCTTGCTCAATATCGAACTTTCTTCGCTCTTCTTCTTCCTGGATTACAGCAGCTTCTTGTTCTTCTCTTGCTGCCTCAATTTGTTCTTGAGATCTTGCTATGGCTGCCTGTCTATCCGCTTCCTCCTCTATGGCTTGCTGACGTTGCATTTCAGCTATCCTCTCTTCTTCTATTTGTAGCTCTGCTGCATCAGCCCAGCTCAATGACTCAACTTGGTCATCTTTTTGGGAATAAGAGCTCATGTTGGAAGGTGTAGGGATATTCTTAAATGCCTCACTAGTTGATCCTTCAGACAATTCTTGATCTTCGATCTCAAATTCTTCCTCTCTAGTTCTATTTAATTTCTCAATTCTTTCAGATCTTCTAAGTGCCTGTCTCTCAGCTTTTGACATGCCCGATTTGATGTTCTTAATGACGGCTGATACGTATTGGTTATTTTTCCAAGTAGGAGGCAAGGTAATAATGTCAGAATACACAACTTTTGGCGCGGGTACACTTTGATTTTCGGATATATATGATGAAGTTTCAGAATTCATATTAAGAATATTGTTAATCATTCATCCCTTGCCTGTTGGTTCACCAGACCGTAGATAGGGACAGTGGGAATCTCATTAATCCATTCATACGCGTCACTAATTAGATGACGAGGAATTTGGCTACTCAGACAATTTGCCCTCTTCGTGCTCCAGCAGTATAGGTTGCCTAGACCTGTACCCGGAAACACAGAGCGAATTTTACATCATAGCAGCCGCCGGCTGGTAGAGAGGAGATCTACCGAAGGAAGGATCCACACATAGGCCCGTACCAGGGCAAACCCTGGCCCCGTGCTCATCCAACCTCACCGAATACCCTCGCCTTCCCTAGTCCTTTATTTGAAGGTGGTCAGAAGAAGGTCCGAGTAAAACACGCCCGACATCCCAAGAGGTAGGGACAGCAGAGAGTAGGATACGGAGGCCAGAAGGGCGCAACTCCAACCCAACCTATGAACCCCCCTACTTTGATCTCCGCATCAAGTGTTCTGTTGGTTCAGACAGCACCAATAGAGCAGCATTCAACACAAGCGTCAATTTAATCTGGACTGGGTAACTGAGCAAACAGTTCTCTCACGTCAACCATTGCCGGACCTTTTAATAGGCTCTGGATAAACCACTGTTTGAAGTCGTCATTAAAGCAAAGCACCTTGGCACTGACCCCCTCTCCTTGACTCATGACCTGATAGGATCTCTCAAAGAGACCCAGTAGAGCTAGGACAGTTGCTTGGACCCCCTCCCCCCCTACAATGTAGGATACGGAGCAGGGCAGAGACACTATTAACTTCAACTACTTCATTGCTATGGATATGCGAGGTCGTCGCTAGCGGTAGATGATTATTATCTGGGTCCCCCTTCCATTATAGGTTTGAGTTAACACACGCTAGGTTACAGTAGCCGCTTCTGCTGGGACTCTCGGTCACTCAAATGGCGGGCATAGAACTGCCGCTACCATCGAGCAACACGAGGAGCAGATGAGGGCATGGTTTCCCCCCTGTTGTGGGTTAACCCTAATGGTTGGTTGCTTTACCCCCCCCCCCCTACCGTGATGGTTGGCAGCCACTCAACTCGCTCTCTATGCGTCTTATACAGAGGCGTTCAAAAGACTCGCCTTGATTCCCCCCGACAGAGAGCACTTGAGCAAATGACTGTGATCCCCCCCCCCCCCCCCATCAACGTCAGGATACGGAGCAGGCCAGAGTCATCGGTGGAACTAGCTATCTCTATCAGTGAGTGTGTGAGATCGACACTATAATGGAGTGATATGAACTACTAGCCCCACAGAGCAGGGCTGAATCAACCACCATTAAGCTAGCTCACGCCACTCGGCGGGCTCCTGTATAGGACCACGCCTTGAACATATTTCCAGTCCAGGTGAGAGCCTTGACACTCATTATCTGTAGTTCACCCAATGTGATACCAAGCCTTTTCAAGTCACAGGCAGACTCTTGACTCCAGCACCCCCGCCACGATAAGGTGGTAGAGGAAACTTTCACCTCGAGATCACCTTGCATGATGTTACCCGCCATGACCAAATTGCGAGCCGAGGCTCGCAATGCAGGTGTATCATATTTTGTGATCTTGGCCAGATGTGCACTTGCTAAAGGAAACCGATCAGCAACCACTTGACTGTCGAAGACATTCACAATGGAAGTTCCTGGCTTCCAAAAGACAAGATCTGGTTTCAAATATCTTTCACCGACAGGCAAAGGTGGCTCTATCCACACTTTGAACCCTCGTTGCTTCAGTCGCCCTGCTAAAAAGCTAGTGACATCATCGTGCCGTTTCACACGGATTCTGTGTGTGGCGGGGCACACCTGGGAGATATGTCCGAGGGACGGCACTCCCGGGCAATGGTTACACACAATACCTCTTGTGTCAGTACCACGCCCAACCCTGAGTGGTGTCTGAACGGCGCCACATCTGACACGGATAGTGGTAATGAAATCACTACCCGATAACAAACGTGTCCACTGGTTATCCAGCGGGATGCTTGAGGGAAGTCTCTAGCCTGAGGCGCTAGCCCTAGACCGTCAACCGTCCGCTCAAGTGCTACTGCCCAGGCATCCTCGCACTCCGTCTTATTTGTGCACAAGCGGCCTTTGATTTTGACGGGGCCCGACCAGTAGGAAATATCTCTCCAAATCTGGCCGTTAGCACGACAAGCATCGCGGACCATCTGATCTTCACTTGGAAGGAGCTTCTGTAGCCTGGTTGCCTTACCCAGGCTGACTTTAGACAACATGTGGGGCACACCTAGCCCACCTGCACTGACCGAAGCGTGCAACATCGCTTCTGGGACATCATGGGGAAGTTTGAGCCAGCTGCGAACAGCAACTCGCACTCTCCTAGACATCCTATCGAGCTCCGTTCTGTACACCTTTCCCAAGATAAGACGATGCAAAATCTTGGGTATTAGATGATTTATCAGCATGTAACCCTCTGCTGAGGCTTCAGGGGAGCCCTAGCCAGTTGTGTCAATCCATCTTCCTGCACACTACCATAAGACTTCTTCCTCCCATCCGCCCCTACTAGTATTCCAAGGTACTTTATTGCCTCGGAGGGACCAAGGTCTGGCAGATTGGTGCCTGACACACTAATGGTTGTACCACACGAGACGTACCATCTTTTCGCGTGCCGGTCCACCATCAAAGACAGCTTTCGACACTTTGTAGGATTGACTAGTAGGCCTGATAGCGAATTCTCCTTGGTGACAATATCAACCAGGCGCTGAAGCCCAGACTTGGTGGAAGCCACCGAGACCAGATCATCAGCAAAGGCCAGCATTGAGACTGTGGATTCTCCCACTTGTACACCGACCGGAAGGCTTGCGCCGACCTGAAGGGACTCATCTAGGACGAGATTGAACAACCAAGGGGAAAGGGGATCTCCTTGCCTGACGCCACGTTTCACCAGTGCCACGCCTAATCCTAACCCGTTACAACACAGCGACGTCGTAGCCACCTGATAACTGGATAAGATGAGTCTAACTAGAGGTCCGGGGACCCCTCTCATCTCCAAGACCCGCACAATTGATTTGTGAGACACAGAATCAAAGGCCTTGGCCATATCAAGGAAAGCTAGATGGACGTCTGATTTCAAGGAGTGTGCCTGGTCGACAACTGATTGCAGAATCGCAAGATTCTCCGCGCAGCCATCTAGAGGCGCAAAACCCTTCTGTCGTTGACTGAGATGTATGGCTGCCTGTAACCGCCTTGCCAAAATACGGTTGAAAAGGCGAATGAGGAAGCTGGTGACAGTAATAGGGCGGTACTCCCCAGGCCTAGAAGGCTCTGGGACTTTCGGGATTAAAGACGTTCTTCCCTTCCGCAACTGTAACGGTACGTACTCGGCTGCTAGCCAAAGGTTAAACATGCACACCAATATTGGAGTAGGTATGCTTTTGAGTCTTAAGGTGATCTGGTCTGGACCAGACGCACCCTCGGACATACCTCGCAGCGCGGATTCAGTCTCAATCCGTGTAACCGGTTCAACCAGTGTCCACTTAGTATCACATTTAGGGACTGCTTCTCTACGATCGTCCACAGAGTCAGTCTCAAAGATATCCTTCCAAAAAGCTTCCATTCCTTCAGGGGCCGGGGCCCCGTCCAGACGGCTCCAGTTTCCAGCAAGCACCACTTCTGCACAGCGCTTACGGCTGCGGGTGTACAGTCCTTGGAGTGCTTTGTAACACTTTCTTCGCCTGTTCCTTCTACTATTTGTTCTGTCATTTGCTGGACGCACATGTACTGCCCCTTGTCCATTGGGTCGTCCCCCTCCACCAGCACGCTGGGTCGGGGCATTCTGAGTGATAACATGAACATGCTCATCCAGGAGAGAAGCCAGCATCTGGAGGTCAAGTTCGCTAGGCGAGGTCTCAACCAACATCCGACAGGCCCTCCCCAGCTCTTGGGAACCCCAAGAGCTCTCATCTCTTAGCAAGTGCTCAATCTCTCGTGCTATCACCTGTCTCCAAGTTAGAGGTTGCTCCACAACGGCTTCAATTGTCAAGTCGGCTGAGGAGCTTGTCAACCTTCTAACGCTTTCTCTATTCAACGTGGCCAGAAAGTGAACCACCCTTTCCTTGTGCTCGACTGTCCTTCGACGACCTTTGACACCCTGTACAGTACGCCCAGCCACAGCTCCTTCAAGCTGGAGGTTAGCAGAGGCTTGCCTGAATTGACCCGAATGGATCAATAATTATTGTGCCTCAGATAGTGCCAGGAGATCCTTCTCTTCGACTGACCACTGTTTAGATCTTGCAGGGGCTGATTGCTCAGCGGCTGCATGGAATTCAAGAGGGTGCGCCCTACGCATATGAACTCCACGCCCTGTTTTGGTCATAAATGCCCTTTCACAATGAAAACACGCGAACATGATTTCATTTGCCTGAACAATTTGATACCACCCGCGTCAGACATAGCGATGTCCGACTATCTCTTTGTGACTTAGGATTAGCAGGCGTAAGACCCCAAACTGTAATAGCGTGCAGAGAGGAATCCTGTTTCGTGTACTGTGTTTAGCCTGATTCAGGCTCGCAATCTCAGCTTTTGCAAATTAATGCTCAACCTCGAAAACTTATGCCAAAAACCAGTTACCGGCAGGTACCACGAGGAGGTAACAGTACACGTAACTTTGACAGATCTTAGCGGCAGATCAGGGTCATAGTTACACCCGCCGTTAACCCGCGCTTCGGTGAATTTCTTCACTTTGACATTCAGAGCACTGGGCAGAAATCACATTGCGTCAACACCCAACAGGGGAACTCACAACGCTTTGTTTTAATTAGACAGTCGGATTCCCCGTGTCCGTGCCAGTTCTGAGTTGGCCGACAGTCGCTGAGGCCTTCTCCCGCACTCGCGTGAGCAAGAGGGGAGGTAGGCAGTGCCATCACAGGTTTTCGCTAAATTGAAGCGCAGTGCAGAAAGAACCAACAGGCCGATGCGGTCGCGCCCCGAAAGACGCTACTAGCACCAGCACAGTCGAAACGTAATCTACGCCTGCAACCTCAGACGTTACTAACCTGCTCATTAAGCAAAGCTCGGCCTTCAGAGCCAATCCTTCTTCCGAAGGTACGGATCGAGTTTGCCGACTTCCCTTACCTACATGTGTCTGACTCTGCAGAGGCTACGAACCTTTGAGACCGGATGCGGAATGGGTACGCCCAGACCTGAACTGTTTTCACACAAGGCATCATCACTGCACGCAGCGAATCCGCACATTGTTTTGAACCCGGGCTAATTCTTCAAGGACTGGCAATGACATCGAGACGCACTCTTAGGCTGAGGAGCTTTGCCAGAACCTACCACGCCTTCCTCGTGAAGAGCCCTTTCAAGGGACGCAGACTTCGTCAATGAGAGAAGAGAAATCTCGCTCGTGTCACTACCAGTGGCAGTAACCACAGTTTATATTGCTGTGAAGCCATCCGGCCAATAAATCGACCAGACCCAAATGACCAGGTAGGTTGCCGGGATCTTACCCAGCTACCCATTCGCCGCGCATGACTGAGGTAGGACGAGTCTCTGTCACAGAGGTGTGCTATGGGTGTGTTGAGTAATGCGCGTGCAGGTACAAGAGACCCAAAGAAATCATCGCGACTGCATCAGAGCACGCGATAGAAGACGTCACACTGTGTACTCCCCACAACACATCTCGACAGAGAATACTCTACGTCCCTGACAGTATGCTAACCGCGTTGACGGTTGGCTTAGGCTCGACTAACACGTGTGCAAGCAATGTTGACACGAAACCC
Source organism: Caprella mutica (assembly GCA_947561585.1). Taxonomy (NCBI): domain Eukaryota; kingdom Metazoa; phylum Arthropoda; class Malacostraca; order Amphipoda; family Caprellidae; genus Caprella; species Caprella mutica. Next base: position 18,529 of record CANNZV010003061.1, read on the forward strand.
TGATCATATCCTCACGACTCAAGATTGTTCGCCAGAGTACTTGCTACTACCACCAAGATCTGCATTACCGGCGGCTCCAGCCGGACTCACGTCCAAGCCTTCTGCGCTCACCGATACGCCATCCTACTCGTCGGAGCATCGAGACTGATCAGACTTCACAGTCGGTTTTGCTCCGACGGCCGTGCATCGGGAGAGAGCTTTAGTGCCATCCGTTTTCAGGGTTGCTATCTTCGGCAGGATTAGTTGTTACACACTACTTAGCGGATGTAGACTTCCATGACCACCGTCCTGCTGTTTTCAGCTAACAACACCCTTCCAACGGTTAGAAGAAATAGCTGTCACTTAGGCCCCTTAGCACTGCGTTAGGTTCATCCATCATTATCAGTCCTGCTTACCAGAACAGACCCACTGATAGACAGTATGATTCATACAGGGTCTGAGCTCGAGGTGCCACCACGCGTAAACGCAGCAGCACACACGAGACACAAGAGTCCAGCGCTCTCCAAGTGTCCTGACAGAGAGCTTTGTGTGATAACCCACCGCATCGATTAGGAAGGCGGGAGCGCTCACCCATTTAAAGTTTGAGAATAGGTAGAGGACATTGCGTCCCCGCGTAGCCTCTAGTCATTCGCTTCACCGGATGAAACTCTTTGTACCTTATTTTCATTGCCTGTCTACAGCTATCCTGAGAGAAACTTCGGATGGAACCAGCTACTAGATAGTTCGATTGGTCTTTCGCCCCTATGCCCAACTGCTACCATGGATTTGCACGTCACAACGGCTACGAGCCTCCACCCCCGTTTCCTGGGGCTTCACTCTCGCCAGGCATAGTTCACTATCTTTCGGGTCATAGCATGCATGCTCCACGGTGCTCGCAAGACACACACAAGTGAGTGTCAATTGCGAGCCCGGGGCTTGCGAGACAACAGAGCACCTTAACACTGTCAGTCCATCAGCCCAGCAGCTCTTGCGAGCCGGCCAAATAAGACTTGGATCTGACGAAGCGCATGAATGCGCCTCGCCACCATCACTTGCTTTCACTTTGCCTGCGGGTTTTGTGGGACCCTTAGACTTGCACACATGCTATACTCCTTGGCCCGTGTTTCGAGACGTGACCGATAGAGTCGGACATATTACCTAGAGAAGAGTGAGGACCGCGGAGCTCGCCTCCTACAAAGAGGCCAAGACAAACCGCTTTGCGCACCTCCGAGTGAAGGATTGCCGCCTCCCTGCTATCAACAGCTACGTCGCAGGAGGATCATACAAGAGTTAGGTGGTGACCTCCATGCACCCGAGTATCTCGGAGCGCGTGACTGCAGGTTACACGAGACAAGAGACGCTATGCTCAAGTCACGGTGCTGACAACTCATACGCTCCACCATTCGGGTGACCTCGCAACGAGCTCGGTGGGCCATCAAGGTACTGCTTGGACTGTGCACAGACATGAGAGTGATGACCACACGCCACCGGGTGAAGAGGCCACCTTCTGAGAAGAAGAGGTCACCGGGTGATTCGAGCACGCCCTGTCCGCAGTTCGGATACACACGAGGTGTCAGCACAGGGCCGTCCAGACGCCATTGGCTTATACTCTGAGCGGTTTCACGGTCTTTTGACTCTCCGTTACGGAGTGCTTTTCAACTTTCCCTCACGGTACTTGTTCACTATCGGTTCTGTGGATATATTTAGCCTTAGATCGAGTCTACGACCTGCTTAGCGCTGCATGTTCAAACAACGCGACTCTCAGGATGACAGCAATGCCCATAGCGACTTCTAACACGCACTCACACGGGTCTAACACCCTCCATGGAGTCTCACCGAATTAACGGCACAGAACCATTCGTGGCTGACTTAGCAGTGCGTGGTCGTAGGGTAAGCGCCGTGCATCCGTACATTCCGCCTCAGGCCAAGTGGCCCGGGAGTTTATGCGCTGGGCTCATTCAGTTTCGTTCGCCACTACTAAGGAAATCCCTGTTGGTTTCTTTTCCTCCGCTTACTGATATGCTTAAGTTTAGCGGGTAATCCCTCCTGATTCGAGGTGGTGAGTTTTGTTGTGTGCAAGATGAAGACTGTTCATTATATTCTACGCAACAATACACGCGCGCACACGCAAAAGGCCATCTCGCGTGGAGTGCACAAACACCTTCACGAGCTTCAAACGAGTTAGACGGAGAGTCACTGCATCTTCTCTCAGAGTATTAATCCAAGAGAGCGACAAAGAATTGTCTTACTCAGCTCATAAAGGCATAGCCACACACACACACACACGATAGACACACACAAAGATATTGCGCGAGCACGTATAGAGCGTAAACTATGACCTCATTGCTTGCAGGCACTTGCGCTCTTACGTATCTTCTCTACAGAGAGAGAAGACTTATCGAGCCCTGGCCTGTGATGATAGCCACGAACCACTGGCCTGCAATGTGCGTAAACACAGAGGCACTCGGTCACGAGCAGATTAGTCAGAGAGGTAACTGATGTTACCTCGGATTTGTATAGCAATTCTCCGCTTAGGGGAATGCTTTTCACCACACTCGAACAGAAGTGCCCCGTCAACTTTCGTGAGGCACGAGTTACTAACCGCTCCTTATCGTCTGTAACTGCGAGAGATGAAACTAATCTCGCAAGACTTACGGAGTCGAGCTTTGGCTACAGGCGGCCAAACTTTTTTGACGGGGCGCAATGTGCATTCGATATAGGAGAACTGTTTACCAGAAACGGCTAACAGCACTTCTCACAGCTCGCTATGGTCTTCATAGCTTCCATAGACCAAGTGATCCACCGCTCAGAGTTGTTATATTGGTTTGATCGTAAGAGAGTGCTCTCGCTAAAGAGACTCTCAAGATGTACTTTAGATACGTAAATTCATATTCACTGAACACTGTTTATTTGTATTCGTCCGGACTCGAGAGACCACGGCCACGAATATAACCACCTTCATCAACGTGTCTATCGTCTCTCTCCCTCTCTAGTGAAAGAGAGTGAGTGAGAGACACTTTGTTGTGTTTTGATTCGATAATGATCCTTCCGCAGGTTCACCTACGGAAACCTTGTTACTACTTTTACTTCCTCTAAGTGCACCAGTTCGGACCTCTTTCAGTCATGATACAGCCTTTGAGGGGCGGCTCTGCCAGTCCAAGGCTCTCACTGGAACACCCAATCGGTAGTAGCGACGGGCGGTGTGTACAAAGAGCAGGGACTCAGTCACGGCGGGCTCAGTGACCCACCGCTACTAGGCATTCCTCGTTTGTGGGGAATAATTGCAAGCCCCAGGCCCAAGCACGCTGCTCTCCTCTACGAAGCACACACGAGGTGAAACTACGCAGAAAGAGAGAGACAAGAAGGGCTTTCAGAGGGTTGCCCGCTCCTCTCGGAGCAGGAAGAAACACCTGTTGTGCCCAGCATTGTAGCGCGCGTGCGGCCCAGAACATCTAAGGGCATCACAGACCTGTTATTGCTCTCAGTCTCTGACGGCTTCAGAGCCGTTGATCCCTCTAAGAAGAATTCTTCAAGACCTTAAAAGGCCGGCGGACTAGGAAGGCAGCCAAGGGAGACCCTACACGCACGACAGGCCGCGACAAGTACAGCACAGCCGGAACGCAAACACATCCACGCAAGGAGAGATCCCTGAAGCTGCTAACTCACATTTCAAGATCCAACCGACTAGTTAGCTGGGGAGAGTTTCGTTCGTTATCGGAATTAACCAGACAGATCACTCCACCAACTAAGAACGGCCATGCACCACCATCCACTAAATCGAGAAAGAGCTCTCAATCTGTCAATCATTCTAGAGTCCTGGCCTGGTGAGATTGCCCGTGTTGAGTCAAATTAAGCCCGGTGGAGCCTTTCCGTCAATTCCTTTAAGTTTCAACTTTGCAACCAGACTCCCCCCGGAACCCAGAGACTCTGGTTTCCCGTAAGATAGGAGCCGCCCGTCGAGCCCGTCAAGAAGGGTGCTCGACGAATTGATGGTTGGTATCGTTTAGGGTTAGAACTAGGGTGGTATCTGATCGCCTTCGGTCCTCTAACTTTCGTTCATGATTAATGAAAACATCCTTGGCAGACGCTTTCGCTTCAGGAGGTCTTGCGAAGGTCATAGAATTTCACCTCCCGCTTCGCAATACCAATGCCCTCGACAAGCCCTTTTAATCATTACGTCGAGGCTGGCTTATACCACTGCTACGACCATTAGCCAGCGCCCGACGTCGTATTCCGACATACCATGCAAAACCAAGTCTGTCCTCTTAGAGCGGGCACGAAGCCACGCTCCGTGTGTTAACAGGGCTAGGCCCTTTACGACTGCTTTGAGCACTCTGATTTACTCAGGGTGACTGTGGCGTCTGCGAGAGCGAACTCTCGGTCGACGCCCTTTTGTACGCGAGTGCGGAGGATGTTAACGGACGGGAGCGTGAGCTGGACACCGCGAAGGAGCCAACAACAAATCCAACGTCCACCTGCCGCACTTCGGAACAGACATTCAACTACGAGCCTTTTAACCGCAGCAACTTTAATATATGCTACTGAAGCTGGAATTACCGCGGCTGCTGGCACCAGACTTGCCCTTCAGTAGGTTCTCAACAGGGTGTTTAGAAAAGTGCTCATTCCGATAGCGAGACCCGTGAAGGGCGCACGCTTCGTTATGTTTCGTCACTACCTCCCCCAGGATGTGCTGGGATTGGGTAATTTGCGTGCCTGCTGCCGTCCTTGGACGTGGTAGCAGTCTCTCAGTCTGCCTCTCCGGAATCGAACCCTGATTCCCCGTTACCCGTCAAAGCCATCGGTCGCGTATAGCGAGCGGTTGACAGCTGATAAGGCAGACACTCGACCTTAGTGACGTCACCCTGCGCATCAGTCAAGAGATCTTCCTAGTCTCTCTGCGCGTCAGTTAAATGAGCTTCCTTGGCGTACAATATTACATTAAATACTTTGAGGAATATTACTTTAATAAAGTTTATTAACTCTTCACAAATAAAAATATTTATTCATGGAGGTGATATGAAGTACAAAGTGAAAATATTTATTTATTAAATAATTTTAGTTTCTATTCCTCGAAAACTCAGGCTCATAGTAGTAAACAGAAACAGCTTATGTTCACTCGCCCACTACCCAGCAAAATACTTTAGGTATCTGATCATTTTGCTAAATAATATTTATCTCATGGCATTTAATTGATGTAAGAAGATTGATTGATGAATATTTAAGTAAGAGATGCAATGTTAATGACTTAAAGAAGCGTTAGATGGAGCATGCGCAAGGTGCGTCCTCTCCACCTCATGACTGAAATAACACTGACATTTGCAAAAGGTGCGTTACCACGGGAACACATGTGTGCCACTGCTGTGTGTTCAGAGCTCTCGACACTCACTTTTAGTGAGTGGCACACAAAAAGGGCGATCGCTCCGGGAGCGAATGCATGTGTTGTGTGCCGGAGCAATATATGTAGCGTTTAATTGAGTTACAGCTAAAATAAATTAGTATTTTTGATGGGTAGGTTAAATGAAGTTTATACCAAAGACATTATAAGATAGACGCTCAACTTGATAGGGCACATGCAAAAATTATAACAACTAATCAGAAGCGATCAGTACCATACGTCACAAAAACAATAATAAGCGTACGACCCCCCCCCCCCCTTTGAAATTGACAGAAGGATAATCTTCAGTCTAACGTGGAAAGTCATTAGAAATATAAATATTCTCTACTGATTAGGGATCAGAGAACTAATTACCTTATTGTTAATTAAGTTTACAAGATCGCTTATGTGGTTCAATTTAGTATTTTGAATATAATCCACCTTCTATTCGGAGAATAATCATAACTATGTAGGTATACCAAGCGAGTATAAACGTATATAGGTAGCATATTGTCTTAAGCCCCGTTTACATTGAGGCTCTTTTGCACACTCTGAGTGTTGTAACAACGGGCAAACGCGCAGTGGAGGGGCAAACCAACGGGCAACTTGAGGCTCACTTCAACATTCACCTTTGCCATTCTTTTCGACACTCTGAGTGACACTCACTGTGGCTCAATCAGTCCATTGATGCGCAAGGGGAAGGTTGTCAACACCGAAGCTCATGCAAAATGGCTGACAACTGGAGTAGAGCTGCTGTTGAACAGTTAATAGATTTATATAGGAAACACGAATGCCTTTGGAAAGCATCAAGCACAGCATACAAAAATAGAATTATAAAAGAAAAAGCAATAGAAGACATTAGACAACATTTATACCAGGCATAGACGGAGAAAGAGTAAGAAATAAAATTCAGACTATACGGAACCAGCACCGGAGGGAGCGCAATAAAGTAAACGAATCAAAAAAATCTGGTAAAGGCACTGATGATATTTATGTACCATCTCTTTGGTGCTTCAGTTTCTCCACGAAACAGAAGAAAAAAAGAGCTTCTGTTTCTTCTTTGGATTATGGCATTCAAAAAGTAAGTAATAACTATAAGTTAATACCACAGTATAAAGATTAGGGGAGTAGCCCAGTTGTGTGTTATTATTTTTGCAATTGGATGGTGCGTGACGTCAGAAATCTTGAACCAATCAGCGACTCCCAGAGTCACATGATTGTGAAAAGTGTAGACATACCAAGGGGAATTCTAGATACAAACAAATAACAATGGCTATCACACGTGATAGGAAGTTTAATACATATTTAAAGATAGTAAGAATGCAGCAGAAAATAGTTCTAATTTTTTTAAACAATTTTAGGAGACATGATTACAAATATTGGATAGAAATTTGTTGTAATCAGTAACTGTCTAATATGGTTGAATCAATTAACATCAAAAATTTGGAGATGTCTGTGGAGACGATTTCTCAAGAATCAAGATGGCAATTAACCAAAATTTTGAATTCATTCAAAACTAAGTTGAGGTTTCTCTTAAACTTGGTTTTATTAGGGTTATGACAATATGCGTTTGAAATCATTGATCCTGAAAATATAGACCGATTGATATATATATATAACTCCTATTGTCACAACCCTAGTAATTATCTTATCAAATTATTGAATTGGAATTATACTATCATAAAGTTGTAAATAAATGTAATATTTATTTAGTTAAAATATTAATACTACATAGTAAACATTAGTAAATTTCCTCGCACATGACGTCACGCACCACCGGTCTCTTCTGCAACGCTATTGGTCAGTTTAAAAATGATGTATCCCATATGAGATTGGTCTACTCCCCTAATCTTTATACTGTGTTAATACCTACCTAACGACTGTCAAATGTTTTAATTGCATTATATTGTAATAGCAAACCCCCTTCCTTTTTTATAACTAGGTAACTAACCTAGGTAGTTGGTAACTAGTAACTACCTAGGTTAGTTACTTGTACCTAGGTTAATTACTTACTAGCTAACTAGTACCTAGATTAGTTAGTTACTAATTCCCTAGGTTACTTAATAATTAGGTTGTTCATCACCGTCCTTAGTTACCAAGAACTAACTAACCTAGGTATATAGGTAATTTTTAGAAGTGACTAGTTAGACAAGTACCTAGAATAAATTAGGTAACTTAATTATAGCTAGGTAGTTAGTAAATTCAACTAAATTAGTTAGGTATGTTATTTTTCCTTCCTTTTATTTAATGGCTAACCCAATCCACTCAACAAATTGCATTGATTATATAAAGTAAACTAAATATATAAATATATATTGCGTTAAAATAAAGAAAACAAAGGTAATAATAGTTATAATGTTGAAATAAAGATATTAGTATTTGTCACGCGCGTTGGAGTGATTGCAATATCGACCGATTTTGCTGCGCGATCTACTGATCAAAAGTTTACGCAGCCATCGATCGATTGATGCGCGTTCGAATGATAAGATTTTTTTAGTTTATACATCTAATTGGCACGTTTTATCGCAGATATCGATCGATAGCGCAACCATTGATCTGTTTAAGCTCGTTCGAATGATATGTAATAATGCATTTAACTGTCTTGTTTTTAATGGATGATAGTGTATTTTTAAAACAAAAAAATTGTTACCGGCAGGCCACGTTTTAAGTACACCTCGCTTTAATAAAGAGGGTACTTACTTCGAGTCATGTCTCGAAATAAGAACCGTTCGTAGACATAGAAAACGGAGACAATTTTTGGTGATCATTTCACTGTAACTAAAAAAAACATCAAAATTATAATTCAGAAGAGAGTAATATATTCAGACACCAATTATTCATGGTTACTAGATGCCAAATATTCAAAAGCTACTTCTAATATGAATGCAATAGCTAATCTATGGATATATAGCTACCTTATTTCAATTTCAGAGCATTAATTTTTTTAACTAGGTAATAATAAGGTTAAAGTATATTCGATTTTTTATTATATCCAATGCTATATATTTGTAGCTGTTACATCACTAATTTTTGCAGAATAATAGCTAAGCCAATTTCAATTCCAGATACTGTGAGACGGATATCTTATGGGACAATGGATGCACAACTTCAGAGATCTATACTGTAGTCTGGAGGAGCGAAGGACAGGAAGAGGAGAAGAAGGAATATAATCGTGTCCCTTGTGATCCGAACTGTTGTAATTTGGATTATCAATAGTATTTTTTTCATTTTCACCATGATAATCCTTTTTCAACGCTACATGCAGTTTTAGATGATAGCACTAGGGTTATGTTATTCAACCACGAGATTTAAATAATTGTGTTAGGTAGGCTCGTAGGATTCATTTACTGTCACCTCTTTATTTTCCACTTCCGCCAGTGAGTGCTGTCACTAGTGCTTGTCTCTTTTCGTCACATTCATTCCTTGGTAAGTGACTGTATTCACGGAGTAGCTTTTCTGCATCCATAAGCTTCGTCAGCCCCCAGGGGCTCTATCTGAAGCTGTCTGTTGTGAATGGAAGAGAAGAATGGTGGCGTCCCTTGCGCCCCGAACTGTTGTAATTTGGATTATGGATTGTCTTTCTTCATATTTATCATTTATTTTAACGCTACTGGCAATTTTAGAGGATAGCCCTAGGGTTATGCCCTTCGCTACGAGGTCTTAGATTTTTGTGTTAGGTAGGCTCGTGGCTTCATTTACTATCACCTTTTCATTTTCCTCTTCTATCTGTGAGTGCAGCCATTGGTGCTTGTGTCCCGTTTCGTCACATTCCTTGGTAAGTGACTGCATTCACGGAGTAGCTTTTCTGCATTCCTGAGCATTTTTACCGACGGTGGTAAGGGACTATGATCATGGAGCCACTTTCCTATATGACTGCTTCTTCCAGTCCCTTGTATTTAATTTCCATTTGACGTTAGCGATATGGCCTTTGGTTCCGAAGCAGACGTTAAACACCTACTAAATTAATTAATTGTTTCAATGAGCTTTGCGGGGCTCTATCCTGAAGCTGTCTGGTGAATGGAAGAGAAGGGATATTTCTTCATGAAACTACTTTCCAGTCACTTGTATTTATTTTCTCTTTAACATAAGCAATATGGTATTTGGATCCGAAGATGTCAATACTACTAGGCTCCTTATTAATTTTTCATTTTATTGTTATAACTTAAAAGCTGTATGGATTCTTTTATTTTTTTATATAACTTAACTTGATAGATAATGAAGACTGTGATATTTTTAAATAACTAGAAATTTTGTTTTGTTTTTTAATACATTTAAAAATTAAATATTTATCCCTAACATCAGTTCGTATCAATTATCCTTTTTTTGGTAGAAGTGTTAATCAATATTAATTTATAATGAATAATGATCCATAAGAAAGAAAATTTTCACAATATTAATTAATTCTAAATTTTAATAGGATTGGGGAAAACATGATACCCATGTTCGTTCCACCTAGTACCCACGTTGAAATACCATGTAGTCATGTTGAAAAAAGGTGGGGCCCACGTAGATTTAACATGGCTACCCAATATTGTCACCACACAGAACCAGTGTCCAAATGCCCACATAGACCCCACATGGTTTTCCCACCTCTTTTCAGGTGGGCGTACCACGTAGTACCCACGGGGTACTGCCTACACCCAGTACCCACATGGGGTCAATCATTGTGGTTGCTTGGGTATTAACACGAGCCAATGTATATCTCCAACTGAGTCTGTGAGCGGAGCGGTTGCTCTATATAAGTCTCATAACTACAGGGTGTGACTACAGGTCCTTACAATGCTCCCTTCTTTAACGAAATGGATGTTGTCTTGATTAAGAACAATATCCATTTCGCTCTTCATTAATTGAAATCGAGGAGCAGTATTCTCAAAGTTATTAGTTTTGATTGTAAAATTAAATTTTTTTTTTAAATAAATTTTTTTTTTAATTTGATTCACTCTCCCAAAAGATATTTCATGACAAATGTTTTACTTCAGAATAACGACACACAGGATATTATTATAGAAATATTAGCATCTTGAGAGTCTCTTTAGCGAGAGCACTCTCTTACGATCAAACCAATATAACAACTCTGAGCGGTGGATCACTTGGTCTGTGGAAGCTATGAAGACCATAGCGAGCTGTGAGAACTGCTGTTAGCCGTTGCTGGTAAACAGTTCTCCTATGTCGAATGCATATTGCGCCCCGTCAAAAAAGTTTGGCCGCCTGTAGCCAAAGCTCGACTCCGTAAGTCTTGCGAGATTAGTTCCATCTCTCGCAGTTACAGACGATAAGGAGCGGTTAGTAACTCGTGCCTCACGAAAGTTGACGGGGCACTTCTGTTCGAGTGTGGTGAAAAGCATTCCCCTAAGCGGAGAATTGCTATACAAATCCGAGGTAACATCAGTTACCTCTCTGACTAATCTGCTCGTGACCGAGTGCCTCTGTGTTTACGCACATTGCAGACCAGTGGTTCGTGGCTATCATCACAGGCCAGGGCTCGATAAGTCTTCTCTCTCTGTAGAGAAGAAGACGTACAAGCGCAAGTGCCTGCAAGCAATGAGGTCTTAGTTTACGCTCTATACGTGCTCGCGCAATATCTTTGTGTGTGTCTATCGTGTGTGTGTGTGTGGCTATGCCTTTATGAGCTGAGTAAGACAATTCTTTGTCGCTCTCTTGGATTAATACTCTGAGAGAAGATGCAGTGATTCTCCGTCTAACTCGTTTGAAGCTCGTGAAGGTGTTTGTGCAACAAAACTCACCACCTCGAATCAGGAGGGATTACCCGTTAAACTTAAGCATATCAGTAAGCGGAGGAAAAGAAACCAACAGGGATTTCCTTAGTAGTGGCGAACGAAACTGAATGAGCCCAGCGCATAAACTCCCGGGCCACTTGGCCTGAGGCGGAATGTACGGATGCACGGCGCTTACCCTACGACCATGCACTGCTTATTCAGCCACGAATGGTTCTATGCCGTTAATTCGGTGAGACTCCATGGAGGGTGTTAGACCCGTGTTAGAAGTCGCTATGGGCATTGCTGTCATCCTGAGAGTCGCGTTGTTTGAACATGCAGCGCTAAGCAGGTCGTAGACTCGATCTAAGGCTAAATATATCCACAGAACCGATAGTGAACAAGTACCGTGAGGGAAAGTTGAAAAGCACTCCGTAACGGAGAGTCAAAAGACCGTGAAACCGCTCAGAGTATAAGCCAATGGCGTCTGGACGGCCCTGTGCTGACACCTCGTGTGTATCCGGACTGCGGACAGGGCGTGCTCGATTCACCCGGTGGCCTCTTCTTCTCAGAGAATTCACATCATCTCTGTGGGAGGCTTCCTGCGTGTGGTCGTCACTCTCCTGTCTGTGCACAGTCCAAGCAGTACCTTGATGGCCCACAGAGCTCGTTGCGAGGTCACCCGAATGGTGGAGCGTATGAGTTGTCAGCACCGTGACTTGAGCATAGCGTCTCTTGTCTCGTGTAACCTGCTGTCACGCGCTCCCTTCATGTGCTCCGAGATACTCGGGTACATGGAGGTCACCACCTAACTCTTGTATGATCCTCCTGCGACGTAGCTATTGATAGCAGGGAGGCGGCAATCCTTCACTCGGAGGTGCGCAAAGCGTTTTGTCTTGGCCTCTTTGTAGGAGGCGAGCTCCGCGGTCCTCACTCTTCTCTAGGTGATATGTCCGACTCTATCGGTCACGTCTCGAAACACGGGCCAAGGAGTATAGCATGTGTGCAAGTCTAAGGGTCCCACAAAACCCGCCGGCAAAGTGATAGCATGTGATGGTGGCGAAGCGCATTCATGCGCTTCGTCAGATCCAAGTCTTATTTGGCCGGCTCGCAAGAGCTGCTGGGCTGATGGACTGACAGTGTTAAGGTGCTCTGTTGTCTCGCAAGCCCCGGGCTCGCAATAGACACTCACTTGTGTGTGTCTTGCGAGCACCGTGGAGCATGCATGCTATGACCCGAAAGATAGTGAACTATGCCTGGCGAGAGTGAAGCCCCAGGAAACTGGGGTGGAGGCTCGTAGCCGTTGTGACGTGCAAATCCATGGTAGCAGTTGGGCATAGGGGCGAAAGACCAATCGAACTATCTAGTAGCTGGTTCCATCCGAAGTTTCTCTCAGGATAGCTGTAGACAGGCAATGAAAATAAGGTACAAAGAGTTTCATCCGGTGAAGCGAATGACTAGAGGCTACGCGGGGACGCAATGTCCTCTACCTATTCTCAAACTTTAAATGGGTGAGCGCTCCCGCATTCCTAATCGATGCGGTGGGTTATCACACAAAGCTCTCTGTCAGGACACTTTGAGAGCGCTGGACTCTTGTGTCTCGTGTGTGCTGCTGCGTTTACGCGTGGTGGCACCTCGAGCTCAGACCCTGTATGAATCATACTGTCTATCAGTGGGTCTTTTCTGGTAAGCAGGACTGATAATGAGGGATGAACCTAACGCAGTGCTAAGGGGCCTAAGTGACAGCTATTTCTTGTAACCATTGGGAGGGTGTTGTTAGCTGAAAACAGCAGGACGGTGGTCATGGAAGTCTACATCCGCTAAGTAGTGTGTAACAGCTAGGTTACGGTCAAGAGCCCCCCCGGTCATGAGCCCCCCTAGGTCATGAGCCCCCCTAGGTCATGAGCCCCCCTAGGTCATAAGCCCCCCCGGTCACGAGCCCCCCCCCCCTCCATGTTTTTTTAATCCTTATTTACCTAGTTAAACAAATGAAGAACTACTTAGATAGAAATAACTGAGAGTTGCTAATGTAGTTTGTTGTATCCGCTAGATTGTTGTACTGCACACTTCATGATTGTTTAATGACCTGGCAGGGGGGTTCGGGGGGCGGCACGCCCCCCGATATACATATATTTTATGTTTAATCAGTAATGAACTACAAAAGTGTCAATAAGGATTAAATAATATAGGTAAATAAGGATTTAAAAACAGGGGGGCTCGTGACCGGGGGGGCTCTTGACCTAGGGGGGTTCATGACCGGGGGGGCTCTTGACCTAGGGGGGTTCATGACCGGAGGGGCTCTTGACCGGGGGGGCTTATGACCGGGGGGGCTCTTGACCTACACCCGTAACAACTAATCCTGCCGAAGATAGCAACCCTGAAAACGGATGGCACTAAAGCTCTCTCCCGATGCACGGCCGTCGGAGCAAAACCGACTGTGAAGTCTGATCAGTCTCGATGCTCCGACGAGTAGGATGGCGTATCGGTGAGCGCAGAAGGCTTGGACGTGAGTCCGGCTGGAACCGCCGGTAATGCAGATCTTGGTGGTAGTAGCAAGTACTCTGGCGAACAATCTTGAGTCGTGAGGATATGATCAGGGTTTCGTGTCAACATTGCTTGCACACATGTTAGTCGAGCCTAAGCCAACCGTCAACGCGGTTAGCATACTGTCAGGGACGTAGAGTATTCTCTGTCGAGATGTGTTGTGGGGAGTACACAGTGTGACGTCTTCTATCGCGTGCTCTGATGCAGTCGCGATGATTTCTTTGGGTCTCTTGTACCTGCACGCGCTTTACTCAACACACCCATAGCACACCTCTGTGACAGAGACTTGTCCTACCTCAGTCATGCGCGGCGAATGGGTAGCAGGGTAAGATCTCGGCACCTTATGCGTAGGGCGCTCCCTCTTGCATTCCATGCAGCCGCTGAGCAATCAGCCCCTGCAAGATCTAAACAGTGGTCAGTCGAAGAGAAGGATCTCCTGGCACTATCTGAGGCACAATTGATCCATTCGGGTCAATTCAGGCAAGCCTCTGCTAACCTTCAGCTTGAAGGAGCTGTGGCTGGGCGTACTGTACAGGGTGTCAAAGGTCGTCGAAGGACAGTCTAGCACAAGGAAAGGGTGGTTCACTTTCTGGCCACGTTGAATAGAGAAAGCGTTAGAAGGTTGACAAGCTCCTCAGCCGACTTGACAATTGAAGCCGTTGTGGAGCAACCTCTAACTTGGAGACAGGTGATAGCACGAGAGATTGAGCACTTGCTAAGAGATGAGAGCTCTTGGGGTTCCCAAGAGCTGGGGAGGACCTGTCGGATGTTGGTTGAGACCTCGCCTAGCGAACTTGACCTCCAGATGCTGGCTTCTCTCCTGGATGAGCATGTTCGTGTTATCACTCAGAATGCCCCGACCCAGCGTGCTGGTGGAGGGGGACGACCCAATGGACAAGGGGCAGTACATGTGCGTCCAGCAAATGACAGAACAAATAGTAGAAGGAACAGGAGAAGAAAGTGTTACAAAGCACTCCAAGGACTGTACACCCGCAGCCGTAAGCGCTGTGCAGAAGTGGTGCTTGCTGGAAACTGGAGCCGTCTGGACGGGGCCCCGGCCCCTGAAGGAAAGGAAGCTTTTTGGAAGGATATCTTTGAGACTGACTCTGTGGACGATCGTAGAGAAGCAGTCCCTAAATGTGATACTAAGTGGACACTGGTTGAACCGGTTACACGGATTGAGACTGAATCCGCGCTGCGAGGTATGTCCGAGGGTGCGTCTGGTCCAGACCAGATCACCTTAAGACTCCTCAAAAGCATACCTACTCCAATATTGGTGTGCATGTTTAACCTTTGGCTAGCAGCCGAGTACGTACCGTTACAGTTGTGGAAGGGAAGAACATCTTTAATCCCGAAAGTCCCAGAGCCTTCTAGGCCTGGGGAGTACCGCCCTATTACTGTCACCAGCTTCCTCATTCGCCTTTTCAACCGTATTTTGGCAAGGCGGTTACAGGCAGCCATACAGCTCAGTCAACGACAGAAGGGTTTTGCGCCTCTAGATGGCTGCGCGGAGAATGATTCTGCAATCAGTTGTCGACCAGGCACACTCCTTGAAGTCAGACGTCCATCTAGCTTTCCTGGATATGGCCAAGGCCTTTGATTCTGTGTCTCACAAATCAATTGTGCGGGTCTTGGAGATGAGAGGGGTCCCCGGACCTCTAGTTAGACTCATCTTATCCCGTTATCAGGCGGCTACGACGTCGCTGTGTTGTAACGGGTTAGGATTAGGCGAGGCACTGGTGAAACGTGGCGTCAGGCAAGGAGATCCCCTTTCCCCTTGGTTGTTCAATCTCGTCCTAGATGAGTCCCTTCAGGTCGGCGCAAGCCTTCCGGTCGGTGTACAAGTGGGAGAGTCCACGGTCTCAATGCTGGCCTTTGCTGATGATCTGGTCTTGGTGGCTTCCACCAAGTCTGGGCTTCAGCGCCTGGTTGATATCGTCACCAAGGAGAATTCGCTATCAGGCCTACTAGTCAATCCTACAAAGTGTCGAAAGCTGTCTTTGATGGTGGACCGGCACGCGAAAAGATGGTACGTCTCGTGTGGTACAACCATTAGTGTGTCAGGCACCAATCTGCCAGACCTTGGTCCCTCCGAGGCAATAAAGTACCTTGGAATACTAGTAGGGGCGGATGGGAGGAAGAAGTCTTATGGTAGTGTGCTGGAAGATGGATTGACACAACTGGCTAGGGCTCCCCTGAAGCCTCAGCAGAGGCTTTACATGCTGATAAATCATCTAATACCCGAGATTTTGCATAGTCTTATCTTGGGAAAGGTGTACAGAACGGAGCTCGATAGGATGTCTAGGAGAGTGCGAGTTGCTGTTCGCAGCTGGCTCAAACTTCCCCATGATGTCCCAGAAGCGATGTTGCACGCTTCGGTCAGTGCAGGTGGGCTAGGTGTGCCCCACATGTTGTCTAAAGTCAGCCTGGGTAAGGCAGCCAGGCTACAGAAGCTCCTTCAAAGTGAAGATCAGATGGTCCGCGATGCTTGTCGTGCTAACGGCCAGATTTGGAGAGATATTTCCTACTGGTCGGGCCCCGTCAAAATCAAAGGCCGCTTGTGCACAAATAAGACGGAGTGCGAGGATGCCTGGGCAGTAGCACTTGAGCGGACGGTTTATACCAAAGACAATATAAGAGCATATGCAAAAATAATAAGAACCAATCAGTACCATACGTCACAAAAACAATAATTCAAATTCAAAACTTGAGACAAACTTTTTTCGACCTGTTTATGTCAAGTTTGTAGAATGTATGTGTGACGTCATGAATGTTGCTTTCTATTCAGGATTAATTTATGCTTGTAATATTAGTTTATCTGAAGTATGACACTATTATATTTACTTATTATGTAACTATAAATATAATAAATAACTAGATGACGGGCACTCATAGAGCGCATACTTTTGCCACCGCTTACAAATGATCTTGACCTTTAACCTGTTCACTCCCAAAATATAAACAAATGGTTCCTGAATATTGAAGCATCGTCCCGCCCAATTTCAGACAATTTGGTTGAATTCTTTTGTGTTATAAATGAACTTGACCATTATTTTTACCTGAATGCTCACAAAATCTAATAAATTGGTTCCTGCATGGATAATTACCAACCGTCGACCAAATTTCAGTTACTTTGATTGAATACATCCTGCGTTATAAGTCAACTTGACCTTTAACCTGACCGCTTCCAAAAACTAACCAAACCGTTCCTAGATATTGACCAATCGTTCCGTCAAATTTCAGACAAATTGATTGAAAACTTTTTGAATTATTGAGTTATAAATGACCTTGAGCTTTGACCGGATAACTCCCAAAATTTTACCAGATGGTTCCTGGAGATTAGTCAATCGATCGTTTTACCAAATTCAACGTAATTTGATCGAAGACTTTTTGAGTTATGTGAGCAACAAGATGACAAACAAAAATATGTCGCCCAAAAGATAACCTTACGCAATCTATGAAAGTAATAATTCTTTTTAGATGTCAAATATAGCATATATAACCAATTTAGCATACATATCTAAAACGTTATTCAAAATACTGTTACACTTAGATCTTTTCACTTTATGTCTCTCAAATTACGATAATAAGAATAAAGAAGCAAATGGGTTTTTCGTACATCTATTAGGTTACGTGGAATATTCACTTGCCATTGTAAGGTCGGGGAGATACCCAGGCCAAGAGAGGGTCCATCTGTACTGAATCCCCTAGACCTAAAGCTTAGTCGTTGAACTCTTCCAGTCTTTCAATTCTTTCAAGAAAGATAAAATGTATCAGAATTTGAGAGTATAATGATACTATGAAGGTAGTAAAATTTCATCCAGAGTTGTGTCCCTAGTCTTGTAATAGGTAGAACATTCCACAACAATATTATGAGGTCATGTTTCTGGGCGAAGACCAGATCGTCGGCAAGTATTATTGTTTTACTGTTTTAGGACCAAATGTTCCCAGGAGAGAAGAAGAAGTTTCAATCGGGTTATTAACAATATCTTTTGACATTCTCTTTCAAAGAGGAAGAGTTCTTTGGTCTGTCTACAAGAATATAGGTTGACCCACCTAATTCTTTGGTGTTTTTCAAAGACCAACGGTTCAGGTTCTGCGCCAGAAGATCTCTGTTACGTCCTTTTCTATGAAATCATCAGTTTCGTTGTCAATAGTACCAACGTAGTATGGCGCTGAAGAGGCCAAATTTCTTTGCGATAGAATCTTGGCAATTGACGTGATAACCACTCGTGTGTCTTGTTTAAGTAGTGAAATAGTTCACCATCTTGTTGGATGATAAATGATTGATTTTTGAAGTGTGTTTTTTTTCATCAATCCAATAGCTGGAACCACAATACTGTTAAAAGAGGATTGATCTTAGGCCGTTCTCCATGAAAATCAGAAGAGACTCCCAAGTTTTCGAGATAGGGGAAATCTTGGATATCTTCTGATCATGAATATTGAATTGGGTTGGCTTCAATAATGAAGAGTTTCTCGTTAAAAAAATCAATTTCATACCTTGTCGTGTCCGCTTTAAGCTCTCTGAGAAGGACCTTTAATCTATCAAGTCTCTTTTGCACTTTAAGAAGTGTGAGGACTTAGTGTTCTCTCATTTTGTAGGAAGACCACTGAAGATCCTTCGTGATGATGGTTCTAATTGAAGTCTTGGATCACATTCAAGTATTTAGCTATATTTTGAATTTTTTCAAGTATTTCTTCGAGTCTTCAACATTGCACAAACCTTCTTAGCCATTTTCTTTATTCGAACAAGTACTCCCACTTCTAAACTTCTAGGACAATCCTCAAAAGTGACAAGCTCAACGAAGCTACTATTCACAACATGGTGCAATGTCGATTTGCAACTTTTAAAAGCATAATGATATCAGGGTTGGGTTTCCCTGTACGATGGTTTAACCCTGTCATTTTAGACCTGATATTTTCGATTTTATTAAAAAGAACCGAATAATAAGATTATATAACTATACTTAATAAAAAAGCAAATGATAAACATGTATAGTGATATTTGATATGCTTAACTATAAATTTCACAGAAAAGACTAATTAATCACTTTAAATTCACCCTGATTTACAATTTCATATTTCGACCTATTATCTGAAATATATAGTGGAATGTGTATGTTTTTAGTTAAAAGTGAAGAAATACACATATAATGCATAATATTAGGCATTAAAAACTGTTTCATGGCCTAAAAATAAATTTCTATAGTGCGCAATATTCGCCCCGCCATGCAAAATATGGTGGGGCGAATAGTTGCGCACGGGAAAACTCCGCTAAATAAAAAAATTAAAAGTCTAGAACCTTGTAATTTTAACTGAGGCAACTTAAGTCAATGATCATCATGCACTAAAAACTTCAGGTCATTATCTGGAATAGAAATTCTTTTATGACAAATTTATTTTTTAGGGTAATTCGGTAAAATGAATTTTCGACTAGGTACTTTTCATATGGTCTTAAATGTGATTTATTTCAACTATGAATAAATGCCTGTAAGCTGTTTTAATTTTATTCAGAGTTACTACATATTTGAGCCGGTCTATGACTATTTTTGTTTTTGGGCTAGCACATTCTTAGCCCTTTAAACATGTGGTGCGCAATATTCGCCCCGTGTGCTGCTGCGCAAGATTCGCCCCTCCCGACCCTACACCTTAACGCTGATTGGCTAAAAGTTGGGTCAGAGTGCTGACGTCAAACATACTCTGTATTTTATAACATGCGAGTTGAGCGTCTATCTTATATTGTCTTTGTTTATACTAACAGGACTAAATGATATATTGACGATAGTTAATAAATTTGGGAAAAATAAAGCCTTTATAACAACAGTGAAGATTTGGATATTAGAAATTAATTCTACAGAAAGGTAGATAGGATAATGAACCAATTACCGGATGCTTATTTTTCTTTACTAATTACCGAATGGAATATTTCGAATTAGTATATTTGTAAACTATGATTGTTCATGACTATAAAAATATATTCATTGTATGGATACCAGTTTCTTCTACTCAATGAATATGTTTTTATAGTCATGAACAATCATAGTTTACAAATATACTAATTCGAAATATTCCATTCGGTAATTAGTAAAGAAAAATAAGCATCCGGTAATTGGTTCATTATCCTATAACATTTACTAAACAAAACATCATTTCAATGTGAATTTTATAAAAATAGTAGGAATATTTAATTTATTGATATTATTACAGTGTTTGAATACAGTAAAACTCGTGAGTTCATAACTCAGAGCCACTTCATATTTTTAGTGCACTATATAACTATTACTGAAGTGTATTTCATAATTCAGGTCCTTCAATTATACGCGAATGCTTCACAACTCAGGAGTTTCACTGTATTACCAGTAATATATAATGAAAGCGAATATTTGAACAATATTTATAACATCTACGATAAGATATTTGTTACTCATATCAGTCACTAACGCGTACCGAAACTGAAACGCAGGCAAATGAATGACACACAGCAGTGCGGGGACAAAGTATACGTGTTAACACTTTACTGAAAAATAGTGCCACACACTGCGTTCGAGAAGCGATTTGGGCACACAGCAGTGGCACACTTGTGTGTCCATGTAAGCTAAAGTCGGGTCTGATCCTTCTGAGATCGACGCATACACGTGTACTCGCCCTCGTGTCTAAAACATCACTGTGAAGTTAACAGAATTGTCACAGCTCGCAACGGCTATTTTAGCCGCTTAACTTGGCCAATGATATACACCGGCAAATTTTGATCGCAAAGTTGATCATATATGGCTGTGATTGGCTGAAAATATATGACGTCATGAAGCACTCAAAAATGACCGAACTGCTCGCGGCTAGCTTTTTCACAGTGAAATTTTCTCAACGCTAAAATTTTTGTCATTATATTTCAGGACACAGAAAACTCGAGTATGTTACCCATGAAAGAAATGGGTATGAACTTTTTGAGAATTAGAAAACTCATGTTGTCCTTTTTACTGTAATTTAGGTCGAATAATTGAAAAATATGCTATTAGGAATTCAAAACACTAACTGAAAATCATAATTTTTAGCTTCGAAATCCTTCAAGTGCCTGAAACTGCTCTGTGATTGGCTTACAACAGATGACGTCATGCAGCATTTCGGTATATTAAGGCGAGGCGCAGGGCTAAGAGTATCAGTTGCTACCAAGGAAGTTATAGCACAGATCATTGTATATAGAAGATATCCCACTACAGTATTTTCAATTTTCTAGCGACACTTGGCATCGGAGGAGTGCGTAACGTGACGTATCCTTGGAGTTATCTACGATTGATATATTATTTTGTTTTAATTATTCAAAAAACTACAAAAAGAGAATACTATTGAATTTAAAAATGCTATTTAAAATCAAAACATTTATTTATGATATTAAACTGATAATAAAATTATACATTTATAAGCAATATAATTATTACTGTTCTGTACATGTTTTGTACGTGTGTGTTCAGTACGAATTTGAAGCGTTGGTTTATTTCTGATGCAATATCATGAGCGGAGGGTGTGCGCTGTATATTCTGC
Organism: Caprella mutica; assembly: GCA_947561585.1. NCBI lineage: Eukaryota > Metazoa > Arthropoda > Malacostraca > Amphipoda > Caprellidae > Caprella > Caprella mutica. The sequence goes on from CANNZV010003061.1 coordinate 39,676, forward strand.
CTAAAGGGGCCTTTACACGGTAAGTGCTCAGTGCCACTTTGTGGTGACACTGCTCTATGCCACGCCCACTTTGCTACTTGCCCCACCCTTTTTGGCAAAACTTGGTGGTGACCAAGCTATCGCTGTGAGAGCGAACGCTCACCACAAAGTGCCACTGTCTTGTCAGTAGCGATTGCCAGACAATCAACAACCCCTTTCATTTGCCTAGTTGAAGAGCACCCATGCCTATGGAAAATAAAATCTAAAGATTATAAAGATAAAACACTAACAGCGTTAGTGTTTTATAGCATATTAGATGCTAACCACGATACTAAAGTGTCAGTGCCCACCAAAGCACATTCTGCTCGTGTAAAGGCGCTGAGCTAATTGGTGGGCAGTGTGGTGAGAAAAGTGTGGTGAATAGTGGCACTGACCAGTGCTCGTGTAAATGCCCCTTAATTCAATAATTTTCTTATCTTTCATCAAAATTAACTGGTGAAAAATAAGCAATGCGTGAAAATGTTCATTTTTCTTTTGTACCAATACATCTAAAGATGGTACAAGTTGTTTTTATTCAGAAAATATGATAACAATCTGGGGCTTAAGGCTTGCACAATGGCGTTTGCTCAAAATATTTCAGTTTCGACTTCGATTCTTGTTTTCTATTCTATAATAAATATACATTAAAATATATACGATTTTAATTACCCTATTTTCCTGAAAATTAAAATTTCCATATCTGCTTATAGGAAGTAAAAGAAAATGTAGCTATGACCGTTATGTTTATACTTATACCCGTTTGTGCATACGTTTGTAATATGTGACGTCACGTTACGCCTCTCTCTGATTGGCTGATACGCTCTCACTTAAATAATTATTTGGCCACTAGCGTCCACGTAGGAGTGGGACATCTTCTATATTCAATGATCTGTGGTTATAGTACTGGAACAGGCGGCTAACATAGCCGTTACAATCGTGTTAGCTTCTTAGTGTAGATTTAGAAACGAGGGAGAATACACGTGAGTGCGTCGCTATTAGACCTGACTGAGTAACGGTTCTCGTTAGCACAACAGCTGATGTTAACTTACACATTATTCTTCAAAATACTTTAGATATCTGATCATTTTGTTCAATAATTTTCTCATCTATGGACATTTAACTGATGAATATTTAGGCAACAGATCCAATGTTAATGACTTAAATAAGCGTTTGGTGGAGCGCGTGCACTCTTCCTCGTTTCTCAAACGTCACTGGCCGTGTGCGAATGCTCCCTGAACTGTCAGTCTGTTGCTAGGGTGACGTCATATGTGTGCTGTGACGTCACCACACGACACAGCGGAACAACAACAAGACGCCAAGGAAGCTGTTTTGCCTG
>CANNZV010003061.1:41113-115837 GCA_947561585.1 Caprella mutica
CACCAATTAGCTCAGCGCTTTTACACGAGCAGAATGTGCTTTGGTGGGCACTGACACTTTAGGTATCGTGGTTAGCATCTAATATGCTATTAAACACTAACGCTGTTAGTGTTTTATCTTTATAATCTTTAGATTTTATTTTCCATAGCCATGGGTGCTCTTCAACTAGGCAAATGAAAGGGGTTGTTGATTGTCTGGCAATCGCTACTGACAGACAGTGGCACTTTGTGGTGAGCGTTCGCTCTCAGAGCGATAGCTTGGTCACCACCAAGTTTTGCCTAAAAGGGTGGGGGAAGTAGCAAAGTGGGCGTGGCATAGGACAGTGTCACCACAAAGTGGCACTGAGCACTTACCGTGTAAAGACCCCTTCATTGCTAACAACAAGGTGTTAACACGATGGTCCCGCTTATACGTTGTTGGTTAGCCGTTACACCGCTTCCTTCTACTAGTACTTCCATGTACTGGAACTATAACAACGTCTCTCAGCTACATTATAGGTCTGTTTTTCGGTCCTCTGCTATATACGTAGTAGTGACAATAGAGTGACTTGTTATCTTGACGTCATTAAGACAACAGACTAAAATCGAAAATTAGGGTCAAGTAGTTTTAATAACTGAATGCACCATTACTCTTTTCTTATATTGGCAATAAATAAACATTTTTTTATAATAAAACACTCTTTGAATGCCTTAAATTTAATTTTAAAGTGTTGCTGTGATGACGTCACTTACACAAACAGTCTCAATTGTCACTACTACATTCTATATACTGGTAGTCCGTGAATATGCATGTATTAGCAGTGGACTGGACTACAGACACATTTAAACAAAATGTTAGCCGCCTGGTTGCAACCAGGCGGCTAACATATTGGGGGGCTCATGTCAGGTCATTAAACAATCATGAGGTGTGCAGTACAGCAAACTGTAGCGGATACAACAAACTACATTGAATGATGAAATAAAGTGATGGATTGCATCATAAATTAATTTATTATTTAGATTAGTTATTGAGTATACCTATTTAATCATATTTTTTATTTTAATCAAAAAATAAAAATAACACAGAAAGATGGAACTGTCGGACTAATGGACTATTGAGAAGTCCCCCCAGCCAGCGACAAAATGTCGAAAGTGGTAACGAACCAATTTAGGTAGGTTGCAACTAACTTACTAACTAACTAAGCTAGGTAAGTAGTAACTATTAACTAACTAAGGTAGGTAGTTTTTAACTAACTAATTTTAAGGTAGGTAGTTTTTAACTAACTAAGGTAGGTATTTTGCAACTAACTAACTAAGCTAGGTAATTATTAACTAACTATAACTAAGGTAGGTAGTTTTTAACTACTAACTAAGGTAGGTAGTTTGCAACCAACTAACTAACTTAGCTAGGCAATTAGTAACTAACCAACTAAGTTAGGTAATTAGTAACTAACCAACTAAGTTAGGTAATTAGTAACTAAGTTAGGTAATTAGTAACTAACTAACTAAGGTAGGTAATTTGTAACTAACTAACTAAGCTAGGTAATTAGTAACTAACTAACTAAGTTTGGTAATTAGTAACTAACCAACTAAGTTAGGTAATTGGTAACTAGCTAACTGTCTAAGGTAGGTAATCACTAACTAAGCTAGATAATTAGTAACTAACTAAATTAGGTAGTTTGCTTCTAACTAAGATAGATAATTAGTAACTAAGTTAGGTAGTATTTGACTAACTATTAGTAACCAACTAATGTAGGTAAATAGTAACTAATAAACTAAGGTAGGTAGTTTTCAAGTAACTAACTAAGCTAGGTAATTAGTACCTAACAAACTAAGCTAGGTAGTTAGTTACAAACATCTATAACTAGGTTAGTTACTAACTTGGACACCCCCAAAAAAAATGTCAACGGTCTTATGTCTGTACCACAATAAAAGCGGGGCCTGCTTTTATTGAAATAAATAGGATGCTACTTTAGAATTTGTTATTCAATACTATCGATTGCAGCATATTTTTCTGTTCATATATAGTTACAAAAACTAGCGAGTGAAAACAATTTTATAAATGCTAAAAATATATCCTTACTGTTAATAAAGCTTGAGTTCGTAAAGGCCTTGTTACACGGTGCGAGTTACTGTCGTGAGTCTCGTGACAGTGGACAGCAGCTGTCCCACTGTACTCGCTTGCCAGTAGCTCGACTCGCCTCACCCGGTCACACAAGTGCGAGCTGCTGGCTTGTAAATAGACAGTTACTGAACCTACACTCGCACTGTGTATTATATTTATTTAATAAATAAATAACATTATTATTAATAAATATTTTTATTAATTTTATTAACAATTTATTAATTTAATATTTTTATTAATTTGATTAATATTATAGGATGTTAATTTTTTCTTATTCATAATATTTAATATAGCAATTTAAAACTTATATGTAAGATATACATGCTTTATTAACCATCAAATAAAACTCCAAACAATATGAAGCCGATCCAAACGAAAATATGACAAATCGGCTACCTAATTGACTACAAAATTATTCTGGTTTAGAATAGAAAAAACCTATATCTGCGTTGCATGACGTTCGAGTTACTGTTATATTGCAATACCATGCAAGTTGACATCCAAATTTCGTAGGCCCGTGGCTGACTCGCCCGTGAGTGGCGAGTAAAAACAAAAAAATTAGTAGTAACTCGCAACCTCCTGCACATGGCAGTTACTCGACTGATGTGGTCACACTGTGCGAGTAGCTGCACTACAGTATCTGGCTAGGCCAACTCGCACCGTGTAACAAGGCCTAAGCTTAAGAGAATTTGAACAAGTAACTTTTGTTTAAAACATGTTCAGTTTCTTTTCTGTTGGTAACTGTGCCTTTGGTTTGCTCTCCTCAGTTACTTGACTTGCGATATTGACTATTGAGTCAGTGTAACTCAAGGGGTATGGACGTCCTTCTTTTGTGGTACATAAACTACATATTACATGCGATTTCGTGAAAGGACTTACGGATTACACATTAGGAACACAAATTCTCTAGTAGTGTAATTATATACAAGTCAGTTACCTAGTTTAATTATTTAGGATATTACAAGTTGGGTTAATAGATACACTAGTTTTGGAACCTTGTTAAACTATTTAGGGTCCATAAATCGCATATAATTGTCAAGAATGAAAAATTTAATGAAACTCGCTTCTGACTTATGCGCAATTTAGAAATTGCCACGTTCGATTTTTCAAACACATGACCCTTGCGCACTCTCGTAATTTCCAAGATACTAAAAATGCGCAGTGCGATTAATCTTAGAAAAGGGAAAATTCAGTAAATTGCGTGGAACATGTATATGTTTTCCGCGCAAATATACCACCAAAGTGAGGTGAGTTGGGTTCCTTTTTAGATTATCGGCGAAATATTCCTATGTTATTCATGGTGACCGGACAACTCACCGCCAGACAATTCGCCGTGAGGACAATTTGCTGCTAGGACAACTCGCCGTGTGATTTATGTTTTACCGATGTATGAACCATTTATATATAAAAAATATTATAAATATAAACTGTGTGTCGTCAATTAATTATCAAATTTTCTTAGCACTTTATGATAATGTTTTCTTATCCATTTCAAAAGATAAATGAACGGGTTTTTTTCATAAACATTTAATCTTAACTATTATAAACATAGTGTGTGGTGTAAAAATTAATAATAAAATATATTTTGTTCTATTTGAAAGGATTATGCTAAAAAAATCGATGAATGAGGTGGAGATGCTAAAATTCTATTGGTTCTATAGCTCCGCCCTGCATGCTCTGCTATCCGCATATAGAGATTATGAAAATAAATAAATTATGAAAATTTTTACTTTGATTTTAGCCTTCTCTTTCATTTTAAAATTGAGCAGAATTCCTGTAAATTTCATTCAATACTAAATCGAAATAAAGAAATTAGTCAACTACTGGTATACGTCATTCCTAAGCGTATAGGAATAAATCCTTGTTAAATATATGATATTAAAACACCGGTAAAATAAAATTCACGCGGCGAGTTGTCCTTACGACGAATTGTCCGCGGCGAGTTGTTCTAGAACCGTTATTCATACGGGAGAAAAAATAGGTGGTAGAACATCCATTACAGCTGACTATTTACTTACTATTGAAAAATAATTCGACACCTTATATCTAAACGCATTCGTGGATACAAAGTTCATTGAAATGTGTATTCAAATAAAGTTATGAGCAATTTAATTCGGAATAACGTCAATTAAGAGACAAATCCGTAAATTAGATAATCTGTACAACATATTTTTACGCGATAAATTTGAAAAATTGGTTACCAAATAACGTAAAGCTCTCTCAGTTTTGAGTTTTGGGAGTATAACTTATTATTAACCCTTTCGAAACTGCGTGTATATTTATGCTGAAAAAATAAGATTTTTTGGTGGTTTTGTACTGTTTAAGACTCAATTATCACATATATGTGTTAATATTTTGGTAAAAATTATTTGATATGGTTTTTTTGAGTTTGGGAACTCTAGTTCCCGTCAGGATCTCAGTAACCACATTTGTCATACTAACTTGTGCTGATCTTATAACGAATATAGACTAGCTCTGCTATCCACATGTGGATAGACATATAACATATTATTAAAATAGATTTTTAATCAAACAGGTAAATAAAATAGGCATTATAAAGTGTATTAAATAATATATAATGAAGGACACCCTAATTATATTACTATTAGTGCATCAATTAGGCATGAAACAAAGGTATTATAGGTCCTCATGTATTCATCATATAACCTTATTCCTTTTCAATCTTATAATAAAATATAACTAAATATATATATTTCCATATGTTTGTTCTTAGGCTAACTATATCCTTTCAGGTGTGAATTCCTTAGAAAAATAATCACTCTTATATGTAGAATATATCACAGAAGATAATTTATCATAATGCAATATCAAATATATCTCTAAACTTATTATATATCTTTGATTGTGAAATTATTATTACATCACAATTTTGATATCACAGAAAAATAATAAATGACCAACAAAACTATAGAATAGCCAGATTACATTATGCAACAGTAGGAATCAACTAAGAGTGGAATTCTTTGAAGCAGTTCTTATTCATGTTGCAACACAAGTTCACACCACAATGGTCACATTTTGAAATGGGTCTTGATTCAACCCCTCTTTTCGAACACACTTCGCATCGTGATTTAGTTGTACCAAATACAGGCATGTGGATTCCAACATTTGTTAACCTAACGGAAGTTGGAATGGAATAATTGGTCTTCCTCCTTTTTTTCCATGGAGTTTCTTTTTGAGAGAAAGTCAAAAGACCCTTTGCAAGTTCTCTTCTGAAGTTGAATTGAGTTAGCGGGAGATTTTCAGCTTCTTTATAGATTATGTAAGCATTCACTATAGACATATCAACCAAGCCGAAAAACAGTCTATGCCACCATTTGATATTCTTACGGTGGATGCCATTGAGTTGGCGGAGCTGATCATGAGTATCTACTCCCCCCATATGATTATTATAATCTTTGACTACAGAAGGGCAAGGAATTTCAATCTTCCTGCCATCCTGTTGCTTCCTTGAGACAGTTGTCTTATCTACGCCATGATAATTTGAGATGAAGTTCACTGCTTTCGAATCCTTCCACCTGAAAACTGTTATACCATTTGGGAGGCTTCTAAAGTCAAAGTCCCCTCTGTTTAGTTTCTTCTCATGCTCCAAAACAGGGAAATCTTTTCTCGAAGGCCTGATGGTGCCACATCCCAACACTTTTCTCACTTTTAGGGCTTCCAACAGTGGAATTGAAGAGAAAAAGTTATCAAAAAAGATTTTATGATTCTTTTTCTGTAAGAGTTCTGCAAAATTCATAACGATGCTGCCTCCAAGCCCTAATTCTTTATGTTTCTGTTCTTCATTCTTACCTGTGTACAATTCAAATCTATGAACATATCCTGAACCACTAGCTAGACACCAAAGCTTGAATCCTCTTTTGATAGGTTTCATAGGATTGTACTGCTTTAGTGAACTTCGACCTTTGAATTTAATCATTGACTCATCAATTGCCAAGTATTCATCTGGTTGGTGCACATTGAAGAATTTTTCATTAAGATCTTCAATCAGAGGGCGGAGTTTGAAGATTTTATCTCTCTTCTCGGTTGGAATCTTTGAGTTATCGTTCAGATGCAAGTATCTCAAAATTGTGAAAAATCGATCACGAGACATTGATTGTGCAACAGCAGCATTACCCAAGTCATTGCCAGATGCCCAATAACTGCTTATGGTATTCAAACGATTGTATCCCATTACAATGTTGATACCTAAGAAAACCATCAACTCTTCTTTTGTAAGGTTGAGTGGTTTATTTTTCTGTACACTGTACAAGTTGGTTTGATAACATATATGATTCAACATTGCGTCATCAAAAAAGAGTTTGAAAGCCTCCAGTGGATTGAATATTACATGTGAATCTCTAACGGAATCCCTGGGAAAATCAGTATCTGCCTCTTTTTCTTCCTTCTTCCTCCATTTACGTTTAGATGTTGCTTTTTTCTCATTCACATCAGCTTGTTCATTTGCCTCATTCTCATGCACAGTGATGACACAGCTCTCATCCAACTCGATACATTGTCCATCTTCCATCAATTTATCCGACACTGTGACCGTAGGGGTTTCGTCAAATTCTTCCTCCTCCGCTTCAATATCAGTGTCAGTATCATAATCTGAAGGAAGGGGTTCCACTAATAAATCGGCAATTTGTTCGTCCGTCAACGTAATTTGTGTCATTTTTTACCTGTGAAGAGGAAAGTATCTCTGTAATATTTTGATATGGTTGAATTATATCTATCTAGAAATTTGGTGCACAATTTTTTTTACAATTTACAATTAGCTATTATATATATATTTGTGCATGTACCGCAAATAAATAATGAAATATAATTCACAATGAAAGTTATTTATATATTCTTTCAACTAATACCAGAGCAAACACCAATAATTTGAATCGGAGAATAAAATAACTGAACTATGTGCATTCTTCATTCAGTAAAATTATTTTTATATAGACAGAATCAATAATGGCATAAAATATTATCCTGTAATGCAAATAGCAGACTAATGACAATGTTCATTCTCAAAAAATGAGATATATGCTTTTGGTGCAGATGCCATACTAATGAAAAAATGTGAATTAGTAAACTAATCAGTAGTAATCATTCTTCGATTCGAATGATGACAGATAATATAATGTTCAATTGTGACAATAGAAAAGTGAACAAAACAGTCCCATATGCACTAACAACCAAAAGAAAATAGTAGCTACCTATTTTATTATGTCAATATTTCTAAAATATAAATCTAAGGTGTAATTTATGATATAAAACTATAATTATATATTTCTGGAACGGTTTTTATAGGATATTCAATCAATACATTCCTGCAAATAAAATTTTCCCTAATGTGTAGTCAAATACTGACGGGAGTTTCAGTTCCCATCTCTACTGACGGGAATTCTCTATCCCGTAGGTAAAAAGACAAGTAAAAACTATATGTGTACGATAAATTCATCAAACTTCAGTTCACTAACTAGGGTAATAGTAGTACTAAAGCAATCAATCACAATACAAAACTTTTTTTATTGATAACAAAGACTATTTTTAATAATGAACTAGAGAGAAAACACACCCACCTCTTCCATCGACAGCCTGTAGCGAACTGCTTGTAACCGCGAAACTATTGCACGTAGTTGCCAGATTCGCTACTCAAAAGATGCAGAAATGGGTACTCTACCTCCCGACAGTAATATCCGAACTCTAGGACAAGTACATTGCTTGCTATGTGGAAAAAACACATCCGGGAATTGCGGTTCCCGTCAGTCTCGAAAGGGTTAAAGTAATTTTATTTACTTTATCTTAGGATAGGATTTTGAAATCGAACTAGGTATGGGGAGAAACTAAGGGGAACCTACCTTTGTAACTCATAAAATATACCTAGTTAGGTATTTTAAATTCTGAAACTAGTTATTATATATTATTTTATTTTATATTCATTTAAATAAATATAATTAGGATAGTGATATGATTGATATTATGTTTTGAAACTAGCCAGTTATTTTGTATTATTACAGTTTTTAATAATACATAAACCTAATACAATTAGGTTTCAGAATCCTATCCTAAGATAGAAAGGGTATAAAGTAAATAAAATTACTTCAATAATAAGTTATACTACCAAACTGAGAGAACTTTACGTTATTTGGTAACCAATATTTCAAATTTCTCGCGTAAAAATATGTTGTAGCCTACAAACTATCTAATTTACAGATTTGTCTCTTAATTGACGTTATTTCTAATTAAATTGCTCATAACTTGTTTTACTTGAATACACATCACAATGAACTTTGTATCCATGAATGCGTTTAGATATTAGGTATCGAATCATCGACTTACAATTTTCTAAGAGTAAGTAAATAGTCAGCTGTAATGGATGTTGTACCACCTAATTTTTTCTCCCGTACGAATAACATAGGAATATTTCGCCGACAACCTAAAAAGGAAACCAACTCACTTCACTTTGGTTGTCTATTAGACTATTACCGATTTGCACAATCCCGAGAATACCCATCTATTGCCTAGCGTGCATTAATACCTTCCATTTTTTTACCTTCGCAAAATTTGTTGGAAGTTATATATTAGCCGGCATTTATTTATTTATCATCTTGTTATTCACATTACTCAAAAAGTATTCAACCCAATTGTCTGAAACTTGGTGGGACGATTGTTCAATGTCCAGGAACCATCCGATAGAATTTTGGGATCGATCCGGTCAAAGGTCCAGTTCATTTATAACTCAAAAAATATTCGGTAAATTCTTAGTTGACATCCCTAATTGAGTTAGGGTATGGTTACTGGTGACAGGACAATAACCCCCGTGCAAAAAAAAAAAAACGTGCAAAATACCCCCCGGACAAAAAAAAAAACGTGCAATAAACCCTCTGGACAAATATACCCCCAAGCAAAAAAACACCGGTCGATATTAATAGCCTAATTCAAATTTATTAATGTTCATTAATTTTTAGTTAATTAAATTACTATATGTTATAAATATAAAGAGATGTAGCGCAATCCGGTTTTGGGAGGGGGGGGGTTGCCCCCCCCCCCCCCCCCTCCGGCCAGGTTTGATAGTGATAAAATGTATACTGTACTTTTTTTACTATAAAATAAATAATTGGGTATACCTTATTTTGCAAAAACAATTGTCATATTTTCGAAAATTTGCATTGAATAATGTTAAATAGTTTAATAAAAATGAATTATGCTATTTATATAGACCGGTGGTTTTTTGCACTTGGGGGTTTTTGTCCGGGGAGTTTATGTCCGGGTAGTATTTTGCACGGGGGTTTTTTGACTGCGGGGTTTTGTTTTGCACGGGGGGTTATTGTCCTGGAATCATGGTTACTATGGGTCTAGGACATCTCGTCAACTGACAATTTGTCCAAGAATTGCTTTATTTTGCATTTTTAAGTGTTTATGTTATGTATATATTTCGTATTACTTTTCACTTTTACATTATTAGCCAGGTATAAATATACAATAATATAATAGTTATGATACTATTTTGCATTAACTAATGAGTTCCGAGTATCTAAAATATGGAACTGAAAAAACATGGAATAGCAACAAGATACGCACGAATTAAATTAAATAATAATAATTATTAAATGTTTTTATTATGATTACGAAAATATGAGACAGTCCAATAACAAAGATGTTTTTACGTTTAAATAATTTAACGCAACACTAAAAAGTACCAATATCTAGCTAATTCATTTATGAAGTGTAGCACAAGAGAAACGACGAAAAAGTTGTACATCCTTTATTTTTAGAGCTTTCGAATAATAGAATATTCATTATCAATAACCTAATTAAGATTAATTTTAAAGAAATATATAGAACTAAGAAGTATTTTGGATACCGAAATTAAATTAATTATGAATATTCTATTATTCGAAAGCTCTAAAAATAAAGGATGTACAACTTTTTCGTCGTTTCTCTTGTGCTACACTTCATAAATTTAGTGAGATTTCCCAGAAGGAGACCAATTAATCAAGCTAATTCATTTATATCACTTGTTTAGTAGTATATTTTACAGGGTGGGGCGTAAGTTTGGAAGCAATTTTTCAAACATTAATATAATTCTTAAAAATAAGTTCCTAAGTAGGTGATAGGGTTTGAACTATAGTAGAGACACTACATTATGACGTGGCAGTGTTATTTTCTACAAAAATTAAGTCAATTCAAAAATGTCAGACAAAAGAGAAGCCATTGTTGCTCTACACCGTGCCGGGAAGTCAGATTCCGTCATTTCAAAGACTCTCTCAATAGCGAGATCGACTGTTTGGAAGTGTGTGAAGCGTTTTAATGAGAGAGGAGACTTGACTGATCGTCCAAGATGTGGTAGACCACGCTCACAACGCACCAAACAACTGATAAAATATGCCCGAGAGAAGATCAGGAGGAACCCGAAAAGGTTAATACGATTGTTAGCCAAAACAGCTAATGTGAGTCCCAGAACAATGAGAAGAGTTGTCAAAGATGTCCTCTTTCACCCTCCAAAAGAGACAGACTCTATCAGAAGCTGTAAAGAAAAAGAGATTGGAGAGAAGCAAAGCACTTCTGAGAGAAGGCGCTACTTCACATACTGCAATTGTCACTCAAAACTGGTGCCATGACCATCTTCCACGGTTTTGGTCCAAAGAAATGTGGCCTCCCTGCTCCCCAGATGTTAATCCTATGGACTTTTCGGTATGGTCCATTCTTGAATCAAAGGCCTGTGATAAATTCCATCACAGTGTGGATGATTTAAAGCGTTCGCTCCAGAGATCTTGGAAGGAAATTTCACAAGAACAGTTGCGTGCCGCAGTAGGAGGAGTTCGGAGGAGATTTGAGGCTGTTATTAAAAACGAGGGGGGACATTTTGAATAAATTTATGATTTTTGAATTCTTAAAACCCTTATGTAATAATACATAACTGTAAATTATTAAATATATCTTTCGTTGGATTATAATATGCACTTTCATTTGCTTCCAAACTTACGCCCCACCCTGTATATGCATGCATATTATTATATGTATGCAATTTATGTAGTCACTGTTAAAAATATTCTGCTATAAAAAATAAATTCTGAAACAATATTGCATCCTATAACCTATACTATCGATGATTATTGTAGTTACCGTGAAATAAATACCACTAAAAATGTGGCAGTTTTCCAATTTTCACGACCTTGGTGTACTTTCTTGAACCATCCATAACGCAACTTTGAACAATTTACCATACAATAATGCTGAAATTTTAAAAAGATGTGCGCACCTTTAATTACGATAAAATGAAAATTAAATATTTAATGTATATTCTTTCATTTCTTTTTTCGAAATTTTGATTTCAACTCTATTTTCTGTATTTTAGTTTAATTTCATTGTTCTTGGTTTCAAATTGCAGATCATTTTAGTTTGGAATTTTTAATCTAAGCACAAAAGCCCTTTCATCCCCCAATGCCGAGCGTTTTTCAATACATTAATCTAATTTAGTATGAAATTGAATACTAATTAATAGACGTTCAAAAAAAAAGGGGGGGGGGGATCCCCTTCGAAGTAATTAAAAAAATATAAGTTTGCAGATACAAAAACTTCATAACGGCTATTTATGTTAAGTGTTCCAAAGTAATTTTCATTTATATATAAATATATGAAGATTACGTTGAAAAACTCAACAAAGATGACAAGAAATAAATAACGAATATTTTGCAACTCACAGGTATATTAGTAATCGATCTCATAGTAAAATAGAACTGGCACTCTGTAGAGCGCATACCTTCGCCGCCGATTGTAACTGATCATGACCATCAAATAATCGTTGAGTTACAACTGACATTGACCTTAACCTTTGACCTGTTCGCTCCTAAAATCTAACCAAATCAAATTTCAGGTAATTTGGTTGAATATTTTTTGATCTATTATATATGACTTTGACCGAATCTCTCCCGAAATTTAACCAGATGGTTGCTGGACATTGACCAATTGTCATAACATATTTCAGGCAAATTGGTTAAATATTCGATAAATTTCTAGTTCACGTTCCTAAATCAATTAGGGATGTGAACTAAGAAGAGGGTATTTTTGAATTAATAATTTTATTTTTATAATAACCATTTAAAAAAAAGAGTATCTATTTCAGTTAGTTTTTCAAAACGATATTCTTTATTTTACTACACCATTTTAGCCTCAAATTAAAAAAAGTCAAGTTCAAATTAAAATATTTCAGGTTCAAATAAAAGGAAGTGAATTTCGAATTAAAATTAGTCAACTTCAAATTAAGAAAGTGAATTTCGAATTAAAATTAGTGAACTTCAAATTAAAATTAGTCAAGTTCAAATTAAAAAAAGTCAACTTTAAGTTAAAACAGTTCTATTTCAAATTAAAATATTGTTTTTTTTTTTGTTAAATTCTCAATTCTGAAATAAATAAAGTTAATTCACAAATAAGAAATTTTCTACCTATATTCATAATAAGTTCATGTATAATGGATATAGTAGAATATTCATATCATTCTAAAGATTTATCAGATTGTTGAATTGATTTTCACTAGAGTTCATCTTTCATAATTTGATATTTTATAAAATAAGAAAGAAAATTTTAATTTGTACTTGCGCACCAATAAAGTAATTATTATTTTTTTTTTATCACAGAATACTTAACACAATAATGCTTTATAACTAATATAATATTAACAAGTTAACCCATTATAAAACAAAAATTTAGTGTACTTTCCTGTTATCTCTCCGCAACTTCCTAATTTAATTAATAAAAATAGCCATACATTTTTTTTCCATGTATCATGTATACCGATTTTAATGAAAGAAATATATTAAAGAACATAAATTTATTGAAACCTGACTTTTAACAATTATTTTCGTAGACAAAAATTCAACAATATCTGAAAGAATTATTTTAAATATATTATCACCAAATGTCATATATATTTGAAGCTGATTGACTCTGTTTTAGTAGCTCTCGTTTAGCCTCTTGTTTTAAATTTTATGTATTTCTCTTCACTGTCAATTTTTCGATTATGTGTCTTCAAACTATTTATACCTTCTCTTAAATGAACAAATGGAGCGAGAGAATAGAAATGACTGAGAAATAGCCAAACACTATATAGCCACGATACATTGACAAAAATTTGTAATTTGAAATAAGAAGTTTCAAAAGATAACAGGGAAGTACCAAATTTAATCTTATTTCTTTCCTATTTCCTCAACTTGTTCTCCATTTTTAGCCGAAGATAATTCAATCATTGTTCTCATTACTGCCATGCATTTTTACTATTGCAGGGTTTTCGTAAAGTAAAATAACTTCACTCGTTATTATCTCCTTCAAGTCCTCTGAGTTTGCTAGCGATGTAGATTACAATTCATTCTTCAAATGTCCCAATAAGAAAACAATCACAAGGTGTCAAGTCCAGTGATCTTGCTGGGCACACAATTATTGTCTAGTTTAGCTTTAGTGCAATAATGCGATTGTTGAACACATCAGCTAGCAATTGAAGTGTCTCACAGCTATCTTTATGGCAGCAATGAGAACATGGATTGAGTATGTTCGGGTAGAAATGGACACGTGGAGGATGCCGGTAGATATTAGGGAAGAATTAATATCACATATTTATTTTATAAAGTGTTGTTAGTGAAATAAAGGGTTTCTGTTTAAATATAAAGGATTATCGTGTTTTTCTGCAATAAAACAATATTTGCTATTTTATGTTTATGCGCAAGCATACTTTTGACACTATTTATTATAATCGCTATATCATCAATATCGATGTATGATTGTTTTTTTTAAACTTTCACTATCTACGTATAAAAGTAGACAAAACAGTGGTAATATCAAACAATTAGAGACGTTTATAGTTTTTTTAAAAAAATATTGATTCAAAGTTGAGTGTTTTTTTGACCTACCCGCGCGGCGGGTGGTTTCGGTTCAAGAAGCAATATTTTTCATTGAAAAGTAAAAGAATTAGGTACCCACTACTACTGGGGGTATCCGAATAATTCGTCACCAAACAATTTGCCTTCGGATAATTCGTCACCGATTGAAATTAAAATAGGCATAATTTATAATATAATTATAGATAATATATAAATATAATATATAAAATAATATAATCATTAATTATAATTGGTGAAAATGCATTCATTTAAAGGGAGCTAATATTTTTCAACAAAATAAATAATTGGTATAATGCATTTTTTCCTTATAATATATTAATAATTACAAGTAAAATTAATATATATTTAAATATAATATTTTTTATTATAATAATATTTTTATTGAAAAGAATATTGCATCATTCTACTCATCATTGAATGGTTCTCTTAAGTATAATTCATCCAAATTTGTGGGTTTTAACTGCTTTTATAAATTTAAATAGAGAAGAAAATCAAGCTTTTGCTAAATTTCAACTAAATTCTCAAAGTGCAAAATCCATCAAAAAAGAAAATACAGGGATAAGAAGAAAACGTACACACAGAGAACGGTTTTGTTAAATTTACAAAACGTATTTTGTCGATAACATTTGGTTATTGTAATTGGAAATTTTTGTTATATTAACCATCAATAATTGAGTTAAATCAGCAATAAAATATTGTTCAAAGGTTTCTTCACTACAACAAAATATTTCTTTAAGTTAACAGAACAATTTTTGTAATGGAATATTGTTAAGGTTACTAAAAAAGTTTTGTTTATATTAACTTAAATATTGCTATGATAGCAATATAATATTGTTAAATGTTTTTTTTATTTATAACAAAATGTTTTTGTAGTTGTAACTTGAAAAATTTAGTTAAAATATAACAATGTTGTTCAATAAATTACCTTTGTCTTTATAAATAATAATTTTGCAACAATAATATTATATTTTTGTTGATATATTTTTTACTATTAACAATATAATACTGTCATTAGTAATAATTATCTGCCATTTTTTTTTGTTATTAGGCTTCATATGAATTTTAAGTTACCACAATATGTATTCATTGTTCGTACAGAATCAATATATATATAAATTTATACGTGTTTCTTGAGTGCTATTTTGTATCGATATTCCCACGTATATCCCACGCGTGATGTCCCTCGTTTGGTTTACGCGGGAAAAAGTTATGCATTGAGTCTTGGGGCAAATTTTTATTAAAAATATCGATACATATTAGCTACAGCAAAGTTCATTCTGAAGCCTTATTTACGTATGATAACTACGTAAGTAATGATACACACTATGTAGGTATTGATTAATAAAACCTAGTAAGAAACTAGGTAGGTAGGTGGGAATTGATAAATATTAATAGATAGCTATTTTAAAAATATTCAATTTAAATTTTCTATTGCTTGTCATTATAAAAAAGAAAAGATACGGTATCAATAGAATATTAAATAATATTTATCTACATATAATTTCTTTAAATGGCTTGCATGTTTTCATATTGGTTATACTTCATTCCAATCCTACTTCTATCATGTCCAGGATGGCTGAGAGGATAGCGCCGCAGACTGGAGATCATCGGTTCGAGTCCTGAATGTACCACTTCATTTCTATGATCATTTCTTTCCATTTAAATTGTATATAACAACTTGTAACATTAAACTAATTGATATACATTCAAATTTACATATACACTATACAGGGTGTCCCAGAAAAAAGGAAACCCATTTTCAAATTAGTTTATTTTAGAAAATATTAAAACTATAAGAATTCTGAAAACACTGTTTTATACGTTAACACTTTCTGCATCCCTTGTGAAAAATTAATAATGTTACAACAAAAATTAAAAATGCTGCAGCGAATTTAGCAGAAGGAAAAAGAAAGTGCTTGCGCGAGGAAGTCCTCATTTTTGGTCCGTTGATGATACCAACAAACAAAACAAAATTTGTTAGTTTGTATTCATGATACAATGGATACCTATAATAAAATCAGGAATTTTTAATTTTAACACGGTAATTTTTATTGCATATTTCAAAACCCCAAAATGCAACTCTCAAAAGAACAACGAGTTTTTGTGGTGACAAGTTATTTAAGAACTGGAAGCTTTAAACTGGTTCAACAAGATTTTGAACAACGCTTTCCGGAAAGAGCTTCGCCAACTAAGAAGACCATATGGACAAATGTTAATAAGTTCAAAACTGAAGGAACAACTTCGAATTTAAACAGAGAGCGATCGGGTTGCAGGAGAACAGAACGATCAAGGGAAAACATTAATCGTGTTCGTGAAAAGCTAATTGAGAATTCAAAAATATCAACGAGAAGGAACGGGTTGGACATCAGTAAAAGCACATTTAACCGGATTGTTAAAAACGATGTAAGGTATCATGCTTACAAGATTCATGTACGGCATGAACTATTAGAACCGGATTTACCTCGCCGCCTAAATTTTTCAAATTGGTTTCTGCAAAAAAATGCTCGCTTCGTAGAAGACATCGTGATTGGTGATGAAGCAGCATTTCATATGAATGGAAGAGTCAATAATTATAACATTCGCCAGTATGCACCCAGAAATAATCCTCCAAATTTCAACTTCGACGTAACAATGTGCAGGGAGAAAGTTTCTGTATGGATGGGAATGTGTGGAAACGGACGACTTGTGGGCCCTATCTTCTACGAAAATAATATGAATGGAGATAAATACTTAAACCTAATTACAGAAAGAATAATTCCTGAGCTGCATCAAATTTACCCAAACAGATTTAATAGGCTATGGTGGATTCAGGATGGTGCTCCAGCACATAGAAGTCGTGCAATTCAAGAATTGCTACATGATAATTTCAACGATCGCATTATTGCACTGAACCATCCAATTGAGTGGCCGCCCAGATCGCCGGACTTGACACCGTGCGATTTTTTCCTTTGGGGACACCTCAAGAGCAAAGTGTACTTTTCTCCTCCAGAAAACACAGACGATTTGAGAGAGAGAATTGTAAACGAAGTTAATTTACTAAAAGAAAATCCGGATTTAGTTAGAAGAGTTTTTGCTGGAATGAGAAAAAGGCTCCAATTATGTGTAGAAAGAAATGGAGGACATGTCGAGGGAAATTAACCTTACACCTTGGAAATAAGTATTGCGGTTCCAATGTTAATAAATCTCTTTAATTTGTCTCTTATTTGTAATAAGCCTTAGGATTTAATTTTTAATACTACCGGATGTTTAAGAAATATATCGAGCCCGCACAAGGACTTTTTTTTCCTTTTGCTAAATTCGCTGCAGCATTTTTAATTTTTGTTGTAACATTATTAATTTTTCACAAGGGATGCAGAAAGTGTAAACGTATAAAACAGTGTTTTCAGAATTTTTATAGTTTTAATATTTTCTAAAATAAACTTATTTTAAAATGGGTTTCCTTTTTTCTGGGACACCCTGTATAAGCACACTTTCAATAAGCGTAAAATGTGACCAACTAAAAAGAAACATTTAATCCACCATCAATAACTAAGATCTAAAACTAACAATATTACATTTAAACTGTTTAATTTTATAGCTACAAACATCGCGCATATGAATTAGCAGAAACTGTAACGATTTTTTTTCACCATGTGTAGCTACCAAAGTTGAAAAAGCCAACCATCTAATCAAGTATTTGTTCTACTGCATAGTATGAATATAGTTCAAGGCTAAAAGGGAGATGTATATGTTTATGAATGGTAAGTTATAGTTGTGTGATTTAGAAATAGACTAAGTGATTATCATTCACCAGATTAATTTAGCAGCCAAAAATACATGTGCAACCTATGATGTATAAAAAAATATTACAGTAAAACAGGGTCACAGTCTTAATAAGATTTCGATATGAAATTCCAACTTGTTTGACTTCCAACAGAGGTGTTAATGCTTCATATTCAACTTATGACAATATATTATAATTAGGTAATATGCTATTTTTTTCATAATGAGAATTGCACAATGAAAACAATTCAGACCTGATTATTGAAACTATCAAGTATTACATAGACTTTTTATATGTAGTATCAACGAAAAAGAAATCAACCTTATTCGATGTACAAAATCCATATTTGTGACAAAAATTTAGCACACAAAAAATCAGATAAAATTATAACGTTAATCACCACCATATCCGTACATGTATATTAAATAGACCTTCATAAATTTCAACATTGCACAAGTAATTAGTAAAACAGATTAAATCATAAACTAATAAAAATCATTCCAACTTTGTGCTATCAATGATATATAATATTTATGATATACAATAGTGCAAAAAATTTAGAAAGGAATGAATAACCAATATAAAAAGTCATAATCCAGAATAACTAAATTTATATGTTTCAATATTTAAAACATAACAGTTTCAACATAAAAATATAGTAGCTTTAACATCATAACTAACAATGTATCAATTTCTAGCACATAGCTACATGATCATTCATCTAATAACTAATGAGACAGTAAGAACTTAATGATGTAGATTGCACACTAAGAAATTTGTTCCAAAAGAACTGTGTTCTAAAGAGTAAACCACAAGTAATTCTTTCACTCTACAAATTTAAGTAGATATCGAAGTCTCGCTTGATGCTCATTGTACAGCAGGTACTCGCTCTGATCGAAATAGCTATCATGCCATGGTTTCTGCTTAATAGGTTTACCAACAGGCACGATAACATCCTTTCCATCAATCTTCAGAGTTTCATTTTTCTTAGGATCTGAAAGGAATAAGAAATGGAAAAATAAGGAGATTTTATCAGCATATTCAACACGAAATTTAAACTAACTACTGCATAATATTTTAAAATTCCACATCATATTCCCAGCAGACTGATTCTTCTCTTTATTGAAGTAATGATTGATGGATTGGGGTTTGACTGTCAAGAGATAATTATATACAATACAATAAGAAGTATTAAAAAAAATCTTCTACCACCATCGGTGAATATGTTTATGGATGGAGAGAAGGATGAAAAGCTTGAGCTAACTGAGAACTTTTGGTAGGAACCGAAAGTATATACAATTGAAATAAGAGAGTAATTGTAGATTAAACTAGCTACAATGCAAAACAAACCTGGTTCAGAGGATCCTCTAGCTATCACACTGTCAAACCCTTGAGGTGCTTTCTTGAGGCTGGGATTATCTTTCCCAATTTCGTTTGGTTCTCCAAGAACAGCTTCAGTCAAGAACATGAAGGTGGTAGATTTTTCACCATAGAAATCATTATAATGGGCTCCGCAATAACCAGCACTCTTGCTGTATTCAGAGGCTAGGTAGATACCTCTGCCAACCCTCCCACCGGAATGAGGCATGATGCGCAACCCGGAGTTTAGAATTGCTGCAACAACTGCAACTGAAGTGCCATGCCAAAGCAGTTTCCGATTACCCAACTGATCATTCACAGAGAACCTCGCAGCTTCACCATTTCTATCTAGTTCCCAGACATCAACAAGCTTCAGATCTTCATAATATTGAGTAGCTGCAACATACTTTTGGAAAAGAGTAAACTCCTTAGACTTCCTGTTCAAGAGTTTCATTGGACATTCCAAACTTTTATAGTTGACATCAAGTGGATGTTCGGTATCCTCTTTCTCCTCCTTGACATCACTCAGTGACTGAGCCAGAGCAATGTCACTGAGTGTCATCATTACTTCTTTCTTGGATTGAATCATCGACAATGAGTTCAAAACTGGTGGCTTGTTGCGACCAAAGTTATGGGGAATGAGAGTGAAAAACTTGCTGGTGAGATCTGGGATTTCACTCCATTTCTATAACAGATTGAATAAGAAACATATTTAGGTAAAAAAGTATAAGTAGCTATAGTAAACTGATCGTTTTGATATATATATGAGCAAAGTGTCATCTAGAACCAACCGATTTCTTAACCGCTTCTTCGATGGCAATTAAAGTTTCAAGTCCTTTAGCAACTTGAACCTTACTCAACTTCCCAAGAGGCATTTTGCGCACATCTGTATTGAATTGAATTACGATTAAATAGCTAATTAAAGAGATTGTACTTGTTCATTAGCTACATAAAGCTATAGAACTCCAAAAAATTACAGAGGGATTGATTTGTGTTAAATTGACAAGGTGAGTTAGGTAGACAAAAGTGAAAAAAATAAAATAATTTCCTACCAAGATCCATCTTGACCATCTGATCAAGAAACATGTTCTGGTTGAAAAGAAGTTCAATGGCAATACGGGTCCTTTCATCAAGTTTACATTTGACTGAACTGTCGCCTATTTCTTTTTTGATCTTAGGAGACGGGCCAGCAACATCATTATCTACTGTGTCATCGTCATCAATTTTTCACAAGGGATGCAGAAAGTGTAAACGTATAAAACATTGTTTTCAGAATTCTTATAGTTTTAATATTTTCTAAAATAAACTAATTTGAAAATGGGTTTCCTTTTTTCTGGGACACCCTGTATGCAATAAAATAAGAAATAGTAATTAAAACAGCATAATCTATTTTTTCAGTTAAAATAACAAGATGATTTTTGTTTTGTGTTAGGATATAATAATATCTTCAGTTTCCAGTAGAGATCAATTTAATAGATGACAGAAACGTAACATGAATATAACAAAATGTGTACCATTTATATATGGTGCTGTATCACGAATACAGCAGCGGAGTACTCTAATTTATTTAGTATAATTTCCTTATTCAATTTATAATATTAAAACAATGATTAATTATGAATATCCTCACAACTCCCCTTTCAGGTTTTCGTTTGTATCTTGAAAGGTCTGATGAATCTTCTGTTCCTCCACATCGTTTTTCCGCTAGGGGTTTTAACCATATAATCTCTGTCTCTTCCTTTAGCCACAATGATTCC
This sequence comes from Caprella mutica, assembly GCA_947561585.1. Taxonomy (NCBI): domain Eukaryota; kingdom Metazoa; phylum Arthropoda; class Malacostraca; order Amphipoda; family Caprellidae; genus Caprella; species Caprella mutica. Next base: position 61,987 of record CANNZV010003061.1, read on the forward strand.
AACACAATTCTATTTCTTATTGATTGTGTGCTGAACCAAAACTTCAGTTCCTATTTGTATGGGCTGTAAAGATTTGCTATGTTGATTATATCGTTCTTTAGATTTCATTTGCTGATCCAAATGATGGGCATCATACTCTTTCCTGGTCTTGTGCCACTTTGGATCAAAACTTGAATGGTGAGCTGGTATGAAACTACGCATTGGATGTCCAAAGACAATTTGAGCTGGGGAAAGGCCTCCTTCTCGTGGGGTATTCCTCCATTCTAGAAGTGCTCTTAGGAACTCTTCGGAGTCTATGTTTCCATTTTCAGTTGATTTTTGAATTAGATGCTTCATAGCCTTGACCGATGCTTCAGCGTGTCCATTTGATTGATGGTTATATGGTGAAGACTGTTCAAGTTTGACTCCCCATCTCTTCAGAAAATCTTTGAAGTCCTTGCTTGAAAATTGAGGTCCTCCGTCTGATCTGAATGTTTTGGGTACACCTAGATCAGTGAAGCATTTTCTACAAGCCATTATGAGAGTTTTTGCTGTTGTACTCCCTCTGTTGAATTTGAAAACTACCGGCCATCATGAAAGGTAATCTGTGTAAACCAGATAATCTCGTCCTGCGTGGGAAAAGTAATCAGCAGAAACCATTTCAAATATTCTATTTGGTATAGAAGTAGCTATCAGCGGTTCCTTCTGCTGAGATGGCTGAAGACTGACATTTTTCACATGAAGATATTTTGTTTTTTATATCTGAGTTAATTGATGGCCAGTACATTGTCTGTCTTGCTCTTCTTTTAGTTTTTTCTATGCCTTGATTAGACGAATGAAGTAGGTTAAGCATAAGCTGTCTGCATGATTTAGGAATGATGAGACGTGGGCCATAGAGAACGAGTCCGTCATCATAACTGAGGTCGTCTTTGATGCTCCAATAAAGGTTTAGTATAGAATTATCTGAAGGTTTCGATGTTGGAAATCCGTTCTCCACTGCTTTTAGAAGGTTTTGGTAATCAGAATCACACTTCGCAGATGTCTTCAGATTATCCAGGTTGATATCATTTGTAAATACGTTGTTATCATTTATAACTATTCTTATTTGTGATACTAAATCATCTTCGATTTCTTCACTTTTCTCGTGATCAATAGGGCATCGTGAGAGTGCATCGGGTACGGTGTGCTGTTTACCAGGAACCCATTCTGTTGTAAAATTATACATGCAAAGCTTTTCTTTCAATCTTTGTAAGCGAGGGTTGTATATTTCGGACAATGTCTTCTTGTCCAAAAGTGAAACAAGTGGTCGATGATCTACTTGAAGATTGAAATGTGACAAACCAAGAAGATAAAGCTGACACTTTGTGACGGCCCAAGTGACTGCAAGCAGCTCTAGTTCCACTATAGCGTACCTGCTGTCTGTCTCCGAAAGGAATCGTGAACCGCATTGGACTATTTTCCAATTGCTGTCATGCTTTTGTAGGAGAACGAAACCCAGTCCATTATTTTTAGATGCGTCAGTCTGAAGTTTCGTTTCTCTCCCTGAATCAAAATGAGCTAATACTGGAGGGCAACAAAGGGCCTTCTTAATATCGATGAAAGCATTCTCGTGATCAGGTAGCCATCGGAAGACTGTATTAGATTTCAATAGATCACGGAGAGGCATTGCTTTCTGGCTAATCTCGCTTGAAAATCTTTCAAATTGGTTAGCCAATCCAAGAAAAGATCTGAGTTCAGTTAAATTAGTTGGAGATCGAAATTTTGCGATGCCTGAGGTTTTTTTTCTATCAGGAGTGATTCCATTTTTATTGATTATGTAACCAACTTCATCTTCTGCAAAACAAAACTTGTCTCTATTAAGTGTGATGTGGTTTTATCGGCATAAATCAAGGAATTTCTTAACACTTTCAACATGAATCTCGAATGACTAGTCATACAGCAGAACGTCATCCATCACTTTCTGCATGTTCGGATGACTTCCAATCAATGCTGCATGTCTTCTAGTGTATTCGTCACCAGTAGATGATAATCCCATTGGATATATATAACATGAATATAACAAAATGTGTACCATTTATATATGGTGCTGTATCACGAATACAGCAGCGGAGTACTCTAATTTATTTAGTATAATTTCCTTATTCAATTTATTATATTAAAACAATGATTAATTATGAATATCCTCACAATTTTGTTACTACAAAAAATTATTTGTGTTGCTTCAAATATACTTTTTGTTGACATATCAAAATACATTTTTTGAAATAACAGTATTGTAATGTTACTATAACTAATAAGCTCTAGTTACTGTAACCTTAAAAATTCTAGTGTAACTATAACAAAAAAACCTTAACAAAAATATATATTTACTATAACAAAATTATTTTGATGGCTCATAGCTGACTAACTTATTTTGTTTATACAACCAAAAACCTACTTTTTTTGTTGTATCAACAAAACTATTCTCTGTGTGTATCTTGAATGTGGTCAGCAATTACGATGCAAATACTGTAATAAAATATATTTTTCGAAGGCCGTCTGTTGCTCACAATATACAATGTTGACCAAATTTCATTAATTTTCATATCCCAAATCTTGAAATATAATTGCCTAGAGTTAACAATTTTTTTAAAGTAATAAATTATAATTTGTTACTTTTTCTTTGTTTTAAAATTGACATTGCAATAATAAATCAATTGTTTGTACTGCCAACAAGAGAAACGGTTAACATTGTGTTACAGTTTAGTCTCTTTTCAGTGTTTATATACATGAATTTTAATATTTCCTTTGCAATAATAAAACAATGTTAGTTAATAGGTTGTTTTTCTATACTGTCTACATGAGCATTTGGAATATTATCTTCTCATTTAAATTTAAATATTTTTTTTATATTTGCGATCATGAATAGAATTTTATATTAACTAGTTTTATTAGTATTTTCAAAAATTATAATTATATTATAATCCATATATCTTTTATTTTCAATTGGCGACGACTAGTCCTGGAACGAATTGTCTTAGCACCGTTGGTGGGCCTGTATGTTTCTGGGTACCTATACTAACTAACTGAAGTTCTTAGTTTAACGTAAGGCTGCTCTTTAATTGTCTATATGCTAAACTCGACCACGGTAATTTATTAATATGATTGATATTTTTTTTCCTATAGCAGTAATTAATATATGTCATAAATAAACATGCCTCCTTGAAAGACAACATCTCGTAAAGTGCGAGTTCTGTATCCATGATCAGTATGCAATGGTGAATCAAATAAAACTACCACTATCCAGTGTGACAAATGTCTACTTTGGGTCCATGCTAGTTGCATCCCAATGACAGACGCCCAACACACAGCTTGGGTAGAGGCTAAACTGGAATTTCTCTGTCCAAAGTGCATCTTTCAACACGAAGGTGGTAACTTCTCTTTCGCCATGTCTTTAGGACGAATGATCAAGGCCGAAACAGTAGGCGAAGCGTACTTGAAAACTAGAAGTTCCATCGAGGCGGCTCTTCTGAATCAATATCAGCCTTCCCTTCCACCATCCACACCTTCCAGTATAACTGATATTGACAACGTGTCAGTGGAAATCCTTCAACAGTATCAACCGAGACTGTTGATGGACTACCAACCTCGTCGAACTGGAGCAGATGGGAATTGTTTATATCGAGCAGTTTCCTTCTACGGTACACTGAAAAAATATAAGAGTCAAATTGACTCAAAATTTGAGTTTTCAGTTTGTGCCAAAACCGGCTCAAAAATGTGAGTCAATTTGACTCATCCTAATACTTTACTCCAAAACAAGAGTCATATTGACTCCCAATTCATAGTCAATTTGACTCATCCTGATATTCTACTCGAAAACAAGAGTCGCATTGACTCCTAATTCAGAGTCAGATTGACTCATACTAAATATTTTACTCAAAAACAAGAGTCATATTGACTCCTAATTCAGAGTTAAATTGACTCAGTAAAAAGCATTAACTCAATTATATGAGTCACATTGACTCCAAATTCAGATTCTGGTTGACTCCAATAAAGAATTCTTTAATTATAGAATCACACAAAAATATGAGGTAGAATGAAATAAACTAGGGACTAGAAAATTATATTTATTCAAAATATGGAGAGCACAGAACTAATGTGTTGACATGAACATAAGAGAGTCACTTTAAATCAAAGGTTTGAACGCGGATGGTAAAACAACATGGAAAATATATTTAATAGCACTATGTAAATCCTTCTAAAAAAATTTCTATTAAATAAACAAGTTATAGCTATCCGTATTCAATAATTCATATAATTTAAGTAAATAACAGAAATTCAGATTATATCTGTTTTAAATATGTGAAACGTTACAAGCAAAGCCCTAAAGGATATAAAAGATAGTTATATCAATAATAATTACACGAAATCATTTCAACAGATAATCAACTAAGGAAATCAGTATACAATATAAAGTTATCTTTTACAGAAAACTAGGAAAATATAGTTTCTTATCGTACTTGTAATTTTTTATAAATAAAACAAAAGGAAACTTGTAACTTCAACATTAAAGGTGTATACTATTTTTTCATTATATCTAAAGTTACTGGTTATAAAATACAAAGTATTTCAAATTTGGTTCTAAATATTTATTACATGCAATTTAGTATTTTCTCGTGATTTTTTTATACCCTCTGAAGAACACTTCTAGAGAAATTTGAATGGAGGGGACCTTTATAAGGTAAATGCTTTAAAGGAAATTGTCTATTTCATTTTACAAGAAAAAAATGAATTATTTAAAGCTACAGTAATTGAACAATTCAGTATATCCTTATTTAACTTATGTACTAATTATGGAGTTTTCGAGAAGTCTTCAATCCCTAACAAAACTTTTGGGTGAACACCAGAGTCTTCATTTTTTTGGACAAATTGCAAGTGGCGTACGCAGAAAACCAAACAATCCACGCGACAAGCAGCTCGTCATCAACCAAAATTATTACTTCACCTTCTGTTTGAATAACTGACGCCAACACCTGCATTAAAAAGAGAAAATATGAGTAAATTGTGGATTATGCTTTGTAACAATTTTTGTCATAATTATCTTTAGAAACATATTAGAATATTTAGAAATTTTTACTTACAAATTTTCTGATTCAATTGGAGAATTATTGATGACCTTGAGTCTTCCTTCATCTGGGACATCTTTAACAAATCATAAAATACATTGTAACGAGAATGATACTATTCATCAAATCAATATAATGCGATTTCTTGAGTTTATTAATAATCTTAAATCTAGTTATGCTCATTAATATACTACAAGGATTGTTTTCAGATTTAATGAAGTATTCACCACTCACTTTTTTTCAATCAAAGCTCTTAAACTAATAATAATCTGCAGGAATAACAGTTACACACATTTAATATTGACCAGCCTGTGCTTTTGTTTCTAAGAATAAACTTTTTAAATGTATCACACATAGCCCAGATAGAGAAATATTGTGTTGCCTATTTAAGGGGAAAGTTTGGGAGCACCATTCCTCTTTATTCTTAAATGTGGCATCATGAGTTTACCAAGCTGTGTGTGCAATTCTTTTGTCACTAGGGACACACAGGTAAATTACGGTCCTTAAATTTCTAATTGCGGCCCTATTAAAAAAGTTTCAAAATCCTTCTAAAATTAATTTGGGGTCAAGTAAGTAAATTGCGGAACACTATATAACTAACAGCGGACTCTAACAACAAAAACATTATAGTTTTAAAACACTCGTTAAAAACATAAATTAATAAATTATATCATGCACTGCGCTTCTTTTGATAGCTTTAATGCAATTTTGGTTCAGACTGTTTTAGAGACTATCTTGACAAGGCCGCAATTAGAAATTAAAAGGCCGCAATTTACCTGTGTGACACTACATTTAATTGTTGAATATCATTATAAGCAAGATTTTATTAATTTCGCCAGTGTTTTGGAGCCATGATGGTTATTAATGTTTCTGAGATAAGAAACTGCAGTTAATTGATTTGCCGCAATTTACCTACATCACCCTGAACTGGCGACTTTCTAGCCATACCTCTGAATGCTTTCAAAATAGATAGTCCTTCAAAAGAAGATCTAAAACTTAAACATATACAGTTTCATATTTTTAAAATTCAATATTCTTCAAAAGAATAATTTATTAAAAAAGGTAGGCTGAATTTGTACCTAAATATCGGGGCATAACTGATATGGTATAATAGGGAACATTGTCATTTTTCTACATGAGGCAAATAATGATTTAGCGTTAGAATGTTTATCGTCAAACTTCAGAGTAGATTGGTGAATTAGGGGTCCGGAAAAATGATATTAACAGTTATATTTAATCATATAAGTACTCAATATCATATAAAAACACACACCTTAACAAAATTTAAACATGAACTGACGTAAGTCTGAGTGGCTGGATGCCATACTTCATAGAGTATTTATAGTAGTGACAATCGAGGTATTTTACATGCGTGAACTACAAAATAAACCCATTCATTTACAATTCACAGTTTAAATCTACCATTCATTCTTATCATTTCATTTTGTATTAATACCTTTAATTTGTATCCCTCACAAGGCAATATCATTAACAGATAGTTAGAATAAAAGTGTGAATACAAACCATCTAACATCAGCAGTGCTTTATTTTTATTAAACAAGTGCGTTCTATAATAATATGAAGTGCTAAATTTTCCATAGATGAGTAGTGAAGGCAGGGAGGGTTTGGGTTTCATTTCGATCTTGGTTATTTAACTAGATCGAAATAGGGCAAAATAATATACATAGGCAAACTGCATTTGAAATCTATAGGTTGCTCTTTTTATGTTGACGGTAATTAGTAGTGTAACCACGTTTCTAGTGCAGTCAAGTAAATAATGTCCAATTTTGATATACATAATTAAATGTGTTAAATACATTCTAATTTCTTTAAATCCCTTAATTAAATATATCTTCTATCTTAAAAGTCTAGATATCTTCTATTTTAAAAGTCTAGATATCTTCTATTTTAAAAGTCTAGATATCTTCTATCTTAAAAGTCTAGATATCTTCTATCTTAAAAGTCTAGATATCTTCTATCTTAAAAGTCTAGATATCTTCTATCTTAAAAGTCTAGATATCTTCTATCTTAAAAGTCTAGATATCTTCTATCTTAAAAGTCTAGATATCTTCTATCTTAAAAGTCTAGATATCTTCTATCTTAAAAGTCTAGATATCTTCTATCTTAAAAGTCTAGATATCTTCTATCTTAAATTCTGAATAAATTCTTTTTTGATCTATTTATATTTCATCCTATTATCTTTATCTTTACTGCAGAAATAGAGTGAGGAAGAAATTCGTCAACTAATTTAGGTCAATTGACTATAATTAGAATTTCTTTTGACTAAAGATCTCTCACCTTACAATCATTCTGTAGTCGTGATGTCATCACAGCAACTATTTAAATAAAGTTCAAGTTAATTAAAACATTTAAATTGTTTATTGATTGGTATAATTTGAATATTAATAAATATATTAAACCAATCAAACTTATTAACTTATAATTTTCTTGTTAAAAGTGTTGCCTTTATGACGTCACGTATACTGTTGTTGAGTCTGAGTTACCACCTTAGTTTTACTGCCTGTTCATGATGGTTGAAGAATTCGTAACATTTGCTGTAAAATTTCAATATTGATCTCAATTAATTTTTAAAACTGAACAAATTTAAATTATTTCATCCATTTTTCATTTAAATTCGGTCAAATATCTTTCACTCAAATTGGAATGTCTATGGAACTAAACAATTAGGTAAAAACAATACATAAACCTAATTAAATAAACCTTAAATCAAAATAGTTCATTATTTGCATATATAGTTGGCATTCATTATTACAAAAATAATGGATGTAGCTATAGAAATATAAAAAAGTGTGTGGCAATTTAATCTGCAGGTACCATGTACTATTTAAATTCCTATATTTATCATAGGACAATTAATTTTTACTAAGTCAGTTGAATTAGTTATATTTAGAAAAAACACATTTATTTGGTATAACAATAACAAAACCTTTGAACTAAATACTAAATTATGTATATATACACTACGTGCCACACTTTTGTGCAGATCACACATTTTGCTGTAAAATGAGTATAACTGATCCAAATCCATTGAAATTTTCAGTAGACTCTTGTCCAATACAGATGTAACATGCCAAGGAAATTCAAATGCCTGTGATACTTATTGGTGAATTGACAAGGATTTTTCCTAAAAAGGTATAATTTCAGAGTACCACGCTCTTGTGCAGGAGGATAAAAGTGCTTATATAACGTTCAAAAACAATTTTATTTAACTCAAAAAGTGTTATTTATATGCAGGAGCTACAAGAGTGCAAATTTAATTACTTCGAAAATACAAAATTAATGAAATTTCAACAAAAACTGCATTTCAATTATTAATACCCAGTAAAACCTCCCCTCTTGTCAACGACCCTCAAAAGACGTCTATCCATGGAGCTAGTCAACTTATTTATAGTATCTGGTGTTATCTTCTCACAGATTTTCTCAATTTCCCTCCAGAGGTCCTCCTTGTTTGTGAATTGACGTCCTCCCGCATACAACTTTTGTTTTAATATGGACCAGAGGTTTTCAATTGGATTTAAATCCGGTGAGAGGCTGGGCCAGACCATCAATTTATCATCCGAGAACTTAAGAGTTTCCAGGTAACTGCGGGTGACTGTAGCTGCATGGGACGGGGCGTTATCATGCATGAAAATGATCTTTTTCTTGAGTGCAGCTGGTTGCCTCTTCAGCCACGGAACAAAATTGTTCTTCAAAAAGCTAATATAATTAGCTGACGTGATTTTAACGCCCTCTGGTACACGGAAGGGTCCCACCAATCTGTCTCCAAGTATTCCAGCCCACATCATAACACCTCCTCCTCCTTGTTGACGACGAATCCTCTGAGGACGATAAGAGCCATGGGCAGTCCATGACTTTGCCCAACCGTCAGGGCCGTCAAGAGTCGCTCGCATCTCATCAGTGAAGAGCACAGTCTGGAAGTCTGTCTTGAGATACTTCTCAGCCCAAGAAACTCTTGCTTTCTTGTGTGACTCCTTCAAAGGAGGCCTGATAACGGGTGAAACATGAGAAGCCATACTTCTCAAGATCCTGCAACGAGTGGTTTTGGGGACTTCCTCCATACCTGCACTCTTGAAAATTTCCCCACTTGTGGCAGTGGAGTTCCTCTTGAGTTCCCTCTTGATCCTGGACAAGTTCCGCCTGGTTGCTACTTTCCATTTACCCTTATCCTTACGAGTGACCTTCCTCATGGGATCATCAATAAATTTCTTCACTGTACGTGGGTCACGACCGATTTCAGTGGAAATAGACTTTGCATCATGTCCCTCAGCCAGCATGGATACTATGTTACTCTTTTCAGAGTCAGAAAGACACGGGCGGCGACTCATTTTCGATATTTAAAAATGTGAGGACAACAAACACAAGATCGTAGCACGGTTAAATAATGTAAAAATTGATCATACTCGGCTAATAAACAACGGATTACCTTCAAATTTTATACATAACCTCCTAGTGAGGGTTTCCATATTAACTGCAAATTTCATTTTATTTCATTGATTTTTACTCATTTTATCCCAAAATTTGTGATCTGCACAAAAGTGTGGCACGTAGTGTAGGTAAACATATTACACAATAATATTGGATCATTACTCATAGCTGAGTCAATTAAGTAATTTGACTCACAATGAGTCAACATGACTCTCAGTTGGATCATATAACTCAAAGGTAGAGTCAACCAAGAGAAAGAGACTCCATTATTGGAGTTTTTCTATCCTTGACTCAAACGATGAGTCAGGCTGACTCGCAATTTTCTTTCAGCGTACTGAGACGCACCATCAACAGCTTAGAGCTCGAACCTGGATTGAAATGGTCAGCAATCCCGAATGGTATAACGTGGACGACTATAACTACTGTTCTCAACTCCAAGATGACCCTCGTATTGTTTTGGCCGACTATCCGTCTTATCGGAAGCAAACCCCCGTACTAGGTTCATTCTCCGACATGAACCATGTACTTGCAATCAGTGCGGTTTTGAGATGCCCAATTCAAAGTTTCTTTCCACCTGGTAAGTTACAATTTATTCTTCATAATTCAAAATTTGTTAATTTAAAGTGTGAAATATTTTCATGATGTTCATATTTTCCACAGTTATGTTGACGATATCGTTAGTTAATTCAATTGTTAATAAAGTTTAGAATCAATGTGTATGATCCTTACATCCAATCCATATCATTTAAACAGTTTCAGATCCATTTGTCCTGTCAGTCTTTACACGATTGATAAGAGGAAGAGGAGTTTTGCTACCCAGCCCAAAGTAGTACTGATGTGGACGTCGGTTTCCGGGTCCGTAGTAGACATAAACCATTTCGTCCCCTTGTTGCCTATTAAAGATCGAAACAGAAAAGTGAACATTGTAATCGACATTGTTTGTGATGAAGACCCCTCACACTCAAAGAGAAAACGTCCCACAAGAAATACCATCCCACCTTTTCCTGTCTCCACTGAGTACGAGTTCACGGCATCAGACATCGGCATTATCTCTGTTCCGATCCCATCATCATCAGAAATTGATATTACTCCAGTATCGAGTCTATCGCATCGGTCAGTTTTGTCTGACTTGCCCAGCTTAGAGACCCAGCAGCCGAAATCCAGACCACATGAGCCACGTGTCCATTCGACTCCCAATTCTTCTCCAATCATAACAAGGTCACATTCATCACACCTATCTGACATCTCTGTCATCATGAACAGTCCACCGTCTCGAAAATCAGACCTCACTGACCTTGTTTTGGCAGACGTGTCCGGCAGATCATCGAACGGCGATATCATCATGACCAAAACGACACTACCAACGATTCCAAACGGTATGACATGCCTCCCAAATGAGAACAAGTTTATGGATACAGAAACTGTTGTTGACATTCTTATTAAGGAAAAGCCTGTGATCTCCAAGATTCCTCTTGGAATAAAAGACAATGTTTATGTAGTTATTGACAACAACAGTAATATTGTCAAACGAGCTAAAAATGAAGCACAGCAAATATGAAGATGATTGTGGGGCATGGGCATCTAATGGGTCAACGAAGAAGCACTACCATTTGGTAACGGATCGAGGTCTTGTCTACACGGATGAAAAAGGAAGGTGTACTCTACTCTACACACGTTCCAAGAAAGAGTCCCGCTTGACCCCCAACCTGATGACAGCCAGGTTCTATATTTGTCTAAAAAGATCACCTGGTTACAAGAAAAGAGTTACTTGGATCGAGAAATTTCCCTCCACCTTGAAACCCTTGTATCCTTACTGTGCTACAGTTGAATATTGTGGTAATTTCCCGGACCGGACTTGCGCCCATGGTAATGCCAAAAAGACTTACAACACAGAATACATACGAACTGCTGAAAATGTACTTGAAAAAATCACCGAGAGTGTTTATGGTACTATGGCCCTCAATACTTCCGACTCAAATCCCAGGGATACTAAACAGGTATGTATTTAACAAAATATTGAATCTGAATGACCGAGGCTTTCTTAATTTCGATCTATAAATATAATTTTTAATAGAATTTGCCTAAAATCTTAATATATATATATGTATTTTTTCAATACTATCTATCTACTTGTTTGACAATTACAAATAGAACTTCATGCACGTATCTTAATTCGTTCTTAGTACTAAGCCCAAATACCCAAAATCACTGTCTCGAAACTAGCTGCCGTGTAAAACATAGAGCGTGTGACTGAGTATTTTTTATTAGTGATCTGAAAGGATAGACTGTTAAATATTTATGTATCTATGACTATATGTCTATCCTTGCAGATCACTAATAAAAAAGACTCAGTCACACGCACTGTGTTTTACTCGGCAGCTAGTTTCGAGACACATAATAAAATCTCTTATTAAAAGTTCCTGTTTTATATCTGCAGGTGCGGAATCGGAAGTATATAATTGAAAGAGATCAAAGAAAAAATGTGAAGCAGTCTAGGAAAAATTCCGCCGACGACATGCAGGTCCTTCTGAGCAACATACACGAAAGCGAGTTTGTGCAGGAAATAATACAAACGAAAGGCAAGCCTCCGTCCGTTGTATTATATACTCAAGACCAACTGCAAGATCTTCGCCAGATGTGTTCTTCTAAAGCAGACCATCCCAGTGTCATCGGTGTTGATAGAGCTTTTAATCTTGGAGCCTGTTTTGTTACTCTGCTGGTCTACTGAAACTCGAACCTGAGAAGAAAAATGACGCAGAAGGTTCCAATTCTCCTTGGTCCAGCTTTTTTGCACTGGGATGAAACGTACCAAACCTACCAACGGTTCTTTTCTCATCTGCAAAGTAGGCTGGACTCGGATATCGTTGGCGCAGAGGTTGGTGGGAAAAACCTAGTCATAGGATCTGACGAGGAAAAGGCCCTCACCAAAGCTCTTCGACAGTGTTTTCCCTCTGCTTCGCATGTCCTCTGCACCAGACACGTGAATGAGAATGTCCGCCGACATTTGCGTCATGAGGTTGGAACCGCCGACAGGAAAATAAATTTGGTAATGGAAGATTTATTCGGTGAGAAGGGTCTTCTATCTGCAGAAGATTCCTTCAATTTCAACCTTAAAGCCATGGAATTAGAAGAAAAGTTAGCGCTTGATTTACCGACATTTAATCAGAAATGATTTACCTATATCAGAAAAATTGTACCAACTTTGAAGAAGTTTATTTTTGAACCCGCCAAAAAAAGAGAGAGTTCCCCTTGACTGGGCCAACAATGCTTGTGAATCGATTAATCATATATTGAAGCTTTCCAGTAACTGGAAAGCTGTTAAGCTACCAGAGTTGGTGGAAAAGATCCACAACGTTGTGAGATTACAGCAGGCCGACATCAGAGGAGCTATCCATGGACAAGGAAATTTTGAGCTAGCCCCAGCTGCTTCAAAATTTCGTATTTCTCATGTTGTATGGTCATGCATGTCGGCTGAGAAGAAAGGCGAAGCTGTGAAGAAATTGGTGAAAGGGCCTCGTAAAAAATCAAAGACCATAGTTTCAGCCGATGGTCAGCTGACAATTCCTAAAACAGCACCTACTGCAAAAAAACCTGGACAGAAGGCAAGAACAAAAAGAGCTAAAACAAGGACATCCAAAAATTAAATGATGCATCGATGTTTGTTAAATGGAAATGTATTGTTATAAATTAAACTGTCATCTTTAAACTGACGCTCGATTTCATTCACCATCCTTTAAATGGAAATTATATCAAGCTAGAAATATATTCCTGTTAAAACCATCACTACATCATGAATAAACTTTGCGACCTGTGTTGCAATTTGAAAGGAAAACTCATATATTTTTTTGTTAATATCATAATTTTATAAAACCAATGCCTCGATCTACTTAATGCTCAAGATGGTTTACTGTACGCAATCATCGACCTAGAAAGGATATTAGATATACAATTTAAAGAAATTATGCACATACGTACGCAATATTATATATACGTGAAACTTTTTTGGCAGGAGGTGGGATGTTCGGCAACGAGTGCTGTGCAGAACGCATATATTTTTTGTTAACCACTACAGTAGAACTCCTCTATAGTGAACTACCACTACTTCACTTTAGAGAGTTAGTTCATTATACCTGTCAAGAATTGCATAGGAAACCAAAGACTATGAAATTACACACTTCAAAATATATTAATAACAGTCTTAAAAAATATTTCACTTTTACTCAACTATATAAGGGGGTTAATAATGAGACAGCCTCAAATTAAAGTTTAGTAGAAGCTGCACTTTTGCGAAAGTTGTTGTACAATATTTACGCTATTTTCTAGGTTTTAAATTATGTCACGTTTTTCATGTAATTTAATATTTGAATTCATTAGATACGTGTAATTTACCAATTTTTTTTAAAGATTACTGTTCATTTGCTTTCCCTAATGAACAAGGTTTACCAACCCAATTACCGGACAATACAGATATATTTACAGATCATCTGATTTATTCAAATTAAAGAGTTTGTCCATAAAATAATTAGATGAAACAACATCACTAAGAGTTTTGAGAGAAAATGGTAGTAAAGAGGAAATGAAGTGAAACATGAAGGAATGAAATTATAATAAGCCTTAATATTTTACAGGAAGAGAAAACTTATGATATCAGACTATCTTGTTTCTAAAAGTTTCCTGGTGCTGCTAGTATGAATAATGGTTGTTAACTACTTCAAGTTCAAGCCACAAGATTATATTACTCACCTGTGTGTTGTCTACATCATTGAAAGCTTCTTAAAAAGGACCTCTTAGTTCCTGGCCCCTCCTTTACAGTCTGGGAAGCAAATGTAGAGTCAACGCTATTGCCTTTTAACCAGGACAGGTCACTGCTACTGGGGAAGAATAGCTAGTTGCTGATGCAACTCCATTGTCTCTGTGTGCCCTGAAAAATAATAAAATATTGAAAATTAATTTAGACTAGTAATTTACCCAGGTATAACAGCATCAAATTAAGAGGTATTAATTTAAATATTCCAATATGATAAAAAATTGTTTGTTTCACATTGCAAATTAACTTTCATTAATTAATGGAAAGTAATTTATGTCATTTTAAATTTTGTAAAAATAATAAATAAAGCATCACTCAAGATAGCTATTGGCTGCATTCTGGACAATTAAAATTGTACAAGAGATATTCTAGAATCTAGTTCATAAATATACAGGTAAATACAGATCATTAGGGAACCAAATATTACTTTAATTATGTCACACATGGTGACCTGGCTTTATCAAGCATAGATACCAATTCATTTTCTCACTGCAGTGGTGACCTGACTTCCCATATTTCATAGGCTCACCAATTTTGAACTAAACTTTCACAATAATTCTGCTCATAGCCAATTTTGAGTATTTTTTGAAGATTTGACATGGGAACTTAGGATAATATCATGATAGGAATTAAAATTTTAAATAGAACTTTAGCTTTACAGTTTATTGATTAGCAGAGTGTTTACAGGTGATGGATGGAGAACTATGACGGAGTAACCCAATAGTTGAGCAAAGCCAATTTTGGCTCATTTTGAAGATTCAAAGCTAAACTGTTTAATTAACATGGGAAAAATAAGAATTACTAAAAAAATTAAGTCAATACCTAGAGTCTTAGACATACACATACCTAACTGAGATTTGAAAATTTGAAATGTAAGCCAATTATTTAATGGAAATACTCTCATTACTCTGAATCATGGATGAAATTTTTCAAAGCAGCACAAAGTCGCAAATATATTAAGGACTTTTTGAGGGGTGAAATTATGAAATAAAATGAAAAAATTGTAATTAACAGTTAAATCACTAATAAAATTGCCACAGAGGATGCACATGTTGCATGCATCTGACATGAAACATAATGAATTAATGAGGTTTTCAACTGTAAATTCTTCACCAAATAAGATAATATCTACTTTAAAAGGAGTTAAATGTGGCGACTTAGATCCATTTTTTCATCAAACTGGCGACTTTCCTGCCACACTTTGAAACATTGACTGGTTGCAAGCAAGTCTGAAAAGAATGTCTCCTCAAAGCCAGAATTTTTCTGTTCAGAAATGTGGATTTGGATGCAGCAAATAACATGGGAGCATAGGAATTATATAGCCTTTGGCCACAGGATTAATCCACAGATCCTGTCATACTTTTCAAACTGGGTTGCACCGTTGCAACTTGCAAGTTAATTAATTGACTTTAATTGGCATGTAAATGATGCAATGAAACATGGCATATCTACTTAAAATTTAGAAAATAGTAACATCATAAGTCATAAGATGGAATTTTGAGCATTTCATTTATACTTTAATACCTATGCTCTATGGCACTATGCCCTATCATCTATGGAAAAGATAGATCATAGATCTATAAAAATTCTTTACGCTACAATGAACCCCTGTTTAGAGTCTGGTACCGTATACCTACCCAGTAGAAAAATACATAAGCAGCCAGCCACTAGCCTGCAATAGTTGGTACCTAATTGGCCTACCGGTAAAAAAATCCTGGTTACCTAAAGCTTGAATTAGCGTAATTGCTAATTCAAGAATTACAAACAGTATAATTGAATCTATAAATTAACACCACACCTATGACTTAAACTGTCATATTATTAAAATTATTTAAAGAGTTAAGAAATGAACTGTCATATACTCTGTAAATTTAAAATCTCACATACTTGTGGAAGTTTTGATGCCTGGATGCCATTTGAATTTTGAAAACCTAATTTGTGGATATGGTTCAGAAAGATACTTGTCTGGCAAAAGTGGTAAGAATATTCCATACGTCACAGACCCATAGGCAAAACGTGCCAACAGTCGCTAGATTTTTCAAAATACTGTATTGGGACATCTTGGTATTCATTGGTCTGTGAGTGTAGTTTTAGAAACGAGTGAGAGTACATGCGTATGCGTCGCTCTCAGACCTGAAGCCCCGTTTACATTGAGGCTCTTTTGCACACTCTGAGTGTTGAAACAAAGGGCAAACGCGCAGTGGAGGGGCAAACCAGCGGGCAACTTGAGGCTCACTTCAACATTCACCGTGGCCATTCTTTTCGACACTCTCAGTGTTGCCGTTTTGTGGGAATCTCCCACAAATCTATGGGAAAAATGAGCTTTTATGGGAGCGATAAAATTTGTTGGAATCTATGGGAGAATAGTAAATTACTCCAAAAGTTTGTAAAATAAATAAATTCAAAATATTACTGTTTCTAACAACATAATAATAATTATATGTAAATAATGAGTCTGTTAGTACAAGTTAAGACATGATCAATCAATCCAGATTCCAGAAGTTATCGTGTGTGGAGTCAGAGCGTTCATTAACAGTTTGAAGCGTGTTGCCACACTACGATTATGAGAAGCACCGAAATATGAGATATTATATAGTTAAAATTGCGATTTTACAGAGATTTGTATAAAATGAGATGAAAAAATAGAAATTCCAGATGATTAATAATCGTAACGAAACGATTTATAGATGGTGAATAAAATTCGTGTTGTACAAGTTTCAAGACCGGTAGCAGGCAATCACTGACTGCTATTGCCTGCAATCACTCACAAGTTAAGTCCCAGTCATTGGAGGCGGAGCATTTGTTGGTAGTTTGAAACGGGTGTAGGTCATAAGCTCCCCCCATCCCCCCCGGTCACGAGCCCCCCCCCCTGTTTTTTTAATCCTTATTTACCTATATTATTTAATCCTAATTGATACTTTTGTAGTTCATTACTGATTAAACATAAAATATATGTATATCGGGGGCGTGCCGCCCTCCGACCCCCCCTGCTAGTTAGTTCATTAAACAATCATGAAGTGTGCAGTACAACAAACTAGCGGATACAATAAATTACATTAGCAATTCTGAGTTATTTCTCTTAGTACTTCTTCATTTATTTAACTAGGTAAAGAAGGATTAAAAACAGGAAGGGGGCTCTTGACCGTACCCCGTTTGAAACATGTTGTAACATTGACCCAATTTAAGTGATGTATTTTTTAAAAATTATCTATACACTTTTATTAGGCTTCATGTTACAACTGTTCCTTGCATTTGTTTTTCGTATATTTGCCTCGAAAAGTGTTATTAACACTTATGGGAAATTTCGTGGTAATATTTACCATGATCTGTAGTAATCTATGGGAGAAACTGTACCCATCTGTGGGAGCAAGGTGAAAATAAAACGGCAACACTGGACACTCTCTGTGGCTCAGTCAGACACAGTCTGTGAGTCAGTCCATTGATGCACCAGGGCGAGGTTGTAAAGATCGAAGCTGCTGTCGAACAGCCAATAGAATTATATAGGACTCATGAATTCCTTTGGAAATCATCAAGTAGAGCATATAAAAGTAGAAATTTCAGAGAAAGAGCAATAATGACATTAAACAACATTTATTATTATCCCTCCCTATAATAAAAAGCATTGTGTTTTTATATATGTATAAATCCATCACGCTCAAAAAATTCATTTTATAAAATTCAAAATTTTCCGAAATCTCAATTTTCTGAAATATTAAAATTTTCCCAAAACCCTAAATTTTCCCAAAACTATATTTTTCAAAAACTCAAATTTTTCTGAAAACATGAAATTTTCCAAAAACTCAAATTTTTCTGAAAACATGAAATTTTCCAAGAACTCAAAATTTTCCGAAAATTCATTGAATTAAAATTCAATTTCCATTAAAAACCCGTTATTTTTAACAGGATAGTACACTAGTAATTAATATTAGGAAGAGATGGAGAAGAAGTAAAAAATGAAATTCAAACTATACGGAACCAGCACCGCAGGGAGCGTAATAAAGTTAATGAATCGAAAAAATCCGATAAAATCTATGAAACAGATGAAATTTATGTACTATCGATTTGTTACACTAGGGGCTTGAAACTGGTTTTAATTTCATACCACTTTATCAGTAGTAAATTAGTATGCTATATTGCCTACACAGACAAAATACATTTGTCATCATGACTAAAAAAAGCAAATGTGAAATATAAACAGTTGAACAAACAATTATAACATATTTTATGATAAAATACAAGTCATATTTTCACATTGAGCATGCAATTGTTTAATTTATATAAAGATCAATCTTAAGAAATTTGATAAACAATTTCATAATTGTTATTAGACAATTAAAATTACCCTGCAAATCAAACAAATGAGTCTATATTACTTTAATTTATGGTTCAAGGTATCGTCTTCATTAAACCTGTCATTTTGTAATATTAATTATATTATTGTAGGTAGTACCAATAATATTCACAGTAAATTTGCACCTTACTTGATTGAGAATAGAAATTTCAATAAAGAACAAGGATTGGTTATTGAACATAATTATATACTCAAAAGTCCAGTAGTGATATTATAGGTATGGACGCGCCGCACTAGTTTGCGTGGAGTCATGAACGCGGGCATGCGCGCAAAAAATCGTTCATGAGTGATACGTGTGGACAGGCCTTAACATGGAGTTGAGCCCCGTCCAGACGCTCCGACAAATGCCCAGAGTTTGGAAATACTTTTGCTCGCGCGAACACGGGCAATCTTATTTCTGTCTGTGTTCGCGTCCAGACGAGAGCAATATGATCAGGAAACTGATATGTCCGTGTTCGCGATTCTGCATAATTAATTCATTGGTAAAATATCATATGTTGTTGATGATAGTTAATACCTAACAATTTAGCGATTTTAGAAACAAGCATGGATTTAAAAAATGATTACCTAGGTACCTATCCGATGTAAAATATAATTTCTTACCTAGGTACTATGTACCTACCTAGCTGATTATATAATATAAATGCATAATTAGATAACTAGAAGATATATAATATAAATATTTACCTAAATATCTAACCTGAGTTACTTATAGTATAATATCTATCTAGAAAAACGTTTCGGTAATCAGACACCCCTAGTACTCGCAAAGTGGGAGTTATCGTAGATCATGATAGGTCTATCAAAATTTAAATTTCCATCAAGGCCCATCCACAGCTTCACTAACGAGCGTCCACACCTTCACTCATGCCTCAAGAAATTGCTGCATGCGTGCGTTCATGCCCGTAATTTCTGGTGACACGCGTGCTTTTTGCTATCGCTCCCAGAGCGATAGCATGCGTGCGGAATCATCATTCATGCGTGCAGTCACGACGGCAGAATGGATTTGGACGGCGCTCCACTTGTAATATAACAATATAATTTATTTTTCGAATATTATGGTGTACTATTATTGTTATTTTAATATTTTGTTTATATTATTAACTCAGAAGAATGTCGATCTTTATAATTAGTGATATTGTTCAGTCGTTAAACCCTTACTAAACTAAAAACCCTTTTATAATTAAAAATGGTTTTAATTTCATACCACTTCATCAGTAGTAAATTAGTATGCTATATTGCCTACACGGACAAATACATTTTCTTCATGTATTGAGCATGCAATTATTTAATTTATATGAAGAATCAATCTTAAGAAATTTGATAAAACAATTCATAATTGTTATTAGATAATTAAATTTACCCTGGAAATCAAGCAAATGAGTCTAAATTACTTTAATATATGGTTTACTGTATCATCTTCAATAGACCTGTCAATTAGTGATATTAATTATATCGTTGTAGGTAATACCAATAATATTCATAGTAAATAGGTGTGGACGCGCCGCACTAGTTTGCGTGGAGTCATGAGCGCAAAAGTACGTTCATGAGTGATAGGTGGGTGTGGACGGGCCTTTATCTACGTACGTATAGGTACCTATACGTTTTACGCTCACTTCTAAATACTGTTTCCTATAAGCCTTAAATAGAATACTGTATGTTTACTAGTTAGGTAAGTACCATGACTAGCCTAGTAAAATTAGGAAAAACAACCAAATAATTCATAATACATCAAATACGGGGACAAAATACACCACAATTCACGAAAACCCTCACCACTCCAACACGGAACACGAACTGTTTATGAAACTGTGATGGTTTGAAAGGTGATGCCAAACTCTTTCGATGTTCCCGCTAGATTTCAGAATATTCTCGTCGTATAAATAAGTTTGTTATTGTTTTATCTGGTAAACTGAAAAAGCCAATATTTACATGATAACGGATAATTTACCGGATATTATGAACTGTCGGACATTATCGGACGGATATTTATATATTACCGGATATATTGTAATTCATTAATTGACGAATATTTGTATGATACGAATGCTCCTTTCATTACAAGAAGTATAAATTACGATATATATACGATAATACGGACTTGTTTTGAATACCTGGAACTGTTATCATAGGAAAATAAAACAATTGTTAATACGACTTTTTTATTGAAGTACCTTAAACATAAAACAAAATAATATGATGAGATCATTTAACTTTCAATGCATCCTTAAAATAATATCTCAGTAAAATATCACAGATAGACATTCCATTAGGTACCTATATAAATACATATATAAATCATATGTGTTCTAATCGAATAGACGAAAATGACAAGAAAAAAATGAACAAGTTTTTATCACCTTGTATATATAACTATATAAGTTATTTTAATCCTACATATATATGATAAATAATTTTAATAACTATATTCATTATTTTGATGTAAAATAAACATAGGTAGTTTTAGCACCTTTCAAACAAACGAGAATATATAAGCATATCTAGTAAACTGAAAAAATGATATCAATATATACGACCTAATTCCAGTTGAAAAAATATTAAAAATATAGGCGATAGCATTGAAATCAAACTATTTTATCGTTCATTTTCACAAGGAAGTGATGAAGCAGAACAACTGTTCACTTACGTCTTCTTAGCAATCGTGCTCCTCGTCTTCTTTAATTTCTTATCGCAGTAGAATTTCAATCCACGCAGTTCCTCTTCATTCATAGCTACCACTTCATCAGAAATACAATCTTTGTGAAACCACAATTCACATTTGGAATTCGAACAGCTGATCCATGCTTCACATTCCTCCCATCTTTCTCCTCCTAGGCAGGCATGACACACCTCCTTATCAAGGATTAGTGATTCATCAGAATTATCGTCCATAATTACCTGTTGCTCCTCTTCATCAGCATCAGTCTCTTCGTTATCAACTTCTGTTCTTCCCTTCTTGTTATTAATTTTACTTTGTTGTTTCTCTTCCCTCAAACGCTTCCTATTTTCCTTTTCCTCTAGACCCTTTCTTTTTACATCCTGTTGATTCCGTAACGCAGTACGGACCACCTGCCCAGAAACAGCAGGAGGCAACTTTGTTTTGGGCTTCACCACTTTGCGGGTGGTGAACAGACTCATTTGCCAAAATTTTCAAATGAGTCTTGAATGGAGAACGCTCAAACGATACAAGACGTGCGACTGATGGAGTGGAGCTTGTACCCTCTCCAAGATCATAATTGATCAAACTGGAAGATCTCGGTGGGGTAGATGGATTCATCGGACCTGGCAATGTTTGATCACTCGCATCAGCAGGGTTCTCAATTGATTGGTTGTGGCTTTCATGCGCATCTCCAGTTACCTCTGCTGCATTTTCATTCTGATCAGTTGAATCCGCATCCAATTCAATTGAACTCTGATCCATTGACTTGATGACGAAGCAAATTGTTAGTCGTATAATTTTCATAAAGAACCCAAATGTGTCTCATCAGTAACATCATAGCCGTTGGCCTCTCATTCTTCGAACAACTTTTTCATTTCTTCCGTTAAACAGTTCGCGAATATTTGGTGCAGTCTCAACATACCCATGTGTTCATGCTGATTAATGGCAGACCGAGTTGGAGTTTGGAACAGGTGGTATTAGCCTATCGTATGCCACAGCATCTGGATTAAAAGGCACAAGGCCACTTCTTCTGAATCCAGCAATCACATTTTTGGGGGCTTCAACAGCTCGCTGCCACGCAGTGTTGAATGTTGGAAAGAAATGGGTCTTCGACATGGAGAGTCCTCTATTTTTCTCTCACTGCAAAATTCAGAAACTGCGAAATTTATGTGGCTCGTGTGCCCATCCATAAAGACGACAATAGGGAAGGCAACTTTATTCACAACACTTGGATAAAAACAGTTTGCCAGCCACCCAAAAAAGCAGTCTGCTGACATCCATCCATTTGCAGAAACACCAACATCAAAGTCCTCAGCGTTGACGTCTTGGAAGTTTCATGAAGTTCGGTCGAACTCCTGGAAAAAGGACGAACGGTTTCGAAAAAGTTCCATCAGCAGAGGCACACCCCAAAACCGTAATTTGCTCTCTGCTGTCGGGAGCGATTCTGTAGACATTCTTTGACCCTCTATCTGTCAGAATCCTGAGCTTCCCGTTTGTGCCCGCCAGCGGAAACCCAGTTTCGTACAAATTAAAAATTATATTAGAATTTTCAGGCTGGAGAAACTCTGATGCAATAATATGGAACTTATCACGCAAAATGTCCTCCAACTGTTTAAACCAATTTCTAATTTGAGGTTCATTGACATACGCCCGTTAGTATCCCAGGTTTTCTGGGACTCGAGAAGTCAACACAGGCCACCTTTTTAGAAATCGATAAATCCAAAAGATACTGGGCATATTATCTGCAAACTTGGGGTATGGAATAGCAGCACCAGCAGCTTGCAGTACATCTCGTTCTTTATCGAGTACAGATTTAACGATAGCTGGGAGTTCTGTTTTGGTTACTCCATAACCCATTTTGGCCATTGCTAGAATCCACTGGACAAGTTGTTCTTCCTGAGTGCTGAGTTCGGTCCTGGTCGAGAAAAAAAAATACTCACCAATGAAATTTTATTAATCTGTAAATTAATTATTGAGGGCACCGTTCCCAGATTATTGAAGCTACTGTTGTGAAACTTTGTACACTTATATAAATTGAATTCTAAGATGTTTTTGTGTATCGACATTCGACCCATAGAATGTCGATTCGACCCATAGAAAACGAGTTATTCGAATTTCGAACAATGTGTAAATTAATAAATGGATACAACAATTTTGTAGCTATGACATTATGGTTTTTTGCATTCGATTCTCCACGAGATTCTCTACAAACTGTGGAAGCGTTTTTTTGATTTTTCGAATTATTTTAATTTTTATTGAAAAAAAACATTGAAAAATATAAATTTCGAAATTCGATATTTTGAAAAATAATTCGAAAATTAAATAAAACTCTTCCAGAGTTTGTAGAGAATTCCGGGGAGAATAGAATGCAAAAAATCGCAATGCCGTAGCTTCAAAAATGTAAAAGTAGTAAGCTGTTGAATGCCAAAATATTGCATTTTTAAAAAGAGCCAGAAATCACACTCAAAGTTATTGCGATGTGTGGCTCTAAATACCAATGGGTCAAAGACCCACTATTATCCACTCAAAGATGGGAGTATCATCAGTTGCCAACTGACTCACTGTGGTAGTTAGCACACGCAATAACAACCACAACAACAACAAGGTCCCAGCTAACCAAAAGCTGTTTGTCCCACGTCTTGTCCCCCTCTGACAGAGGGGGACTTCCACCTGTCCCACGTCTTACCCCACTCCGTTTTCAAGACGTGGGAAAAGAGTGTGGATGACCCTCGCTATAGAGGGATTCAAGACGTGGGACAGAGTGCGGATGTCCCTCGCTATAGAGGGAAATAAGACGTGGGACAGAGTGAGTATTCAAGACGTGGGACAGAGTGGGAATATCCCCCTCTGCAAGACGTGGGACAGAGTGTGGATGTCCCCCTCTGCAAGACGTGGGACAGAGTGCGGATGTCCCCCTCTGCAAGACGTGGGACAGAGTGCGGATGTCCCCCTCTGCAAGACGTGGGACAGAGTGCGGATGTTCCCCTCTGCAAGACGTGGGACAGAGTGTGGATGTCCCCCTCTGCAAGGGGGACATATCTCTCTTATGGCTAAAACTTCTTCGGTTAATTGGGGTATATAAATATGTATAAGAAATAAAAAAGATCATACTAATCATTATTGCAATTTCTTACTATATTGCATATAGTGTATATGTACATTTGGCTGTATATCAATTATTTTAATATTACATATTGCTATATACAAATTAAATGGGAAGAAATGGAGAAAGTATTGTATTGGTGATCTAGGGAATCGAACTCAGGACTCTAGTGTGATGTACTATTGAAGCCTGCGATGCTACCACTCAGCTATCCTGGACATGGTAGATGCCCAGGGAGAAAATTATAGGGGGACATAAAAGATTTTGGGAGATTAAAGGAGTCTTTCTACCATAATGATAGAAGAGAATTAGGGGTGCTTATGTCCCAGTTTTCTACCATGTTCACTCCTATATTTAAAGGGAGGAATCTCCTATATTATCAGATGATTTCACCCATAATCATAGAAGAATTTGAGAGATTAAAGGAGTCTTTCTACCATAATCATAGAAGAGAATTGGGGGTGCTTATGTCCAAGTTTTCTACCATGTTCACTCCTATAATTAAAGGGGGGAATCTCTTATACTATCAGATGATTTCACCCCTAATCATAGAAGAATACCAAAATTAATACTTCCTAGCATATACTGCATTTGTATGTGTACGTTTGACTTTACATGAATTAGTTGAATGAAACATATTGTTATATACAAATTAAATGGAAAGAAATGAAGTGATGTTCCCGGGTCTCGAACCAGCATCTTGTTGACTTCTGCTTGCGACGCTAACCACTCGACCATCCTGGACACAGTAGAAGTAGGATTTTTACTGAACTTTATGAAATATGATAACTCAAGTTTATCTTTAGGTTATCATCGATAAATATAGGTTCATAAACTTACCTATTACATAGTATTTATCAGTACCTACTTAGTTACCTACATTACTGTTTGTCAATACCTACATAGAAACTACTGGTGTTTATCAATGCCTACCTAGTTGCCTACATCTGCTTATCAATACCTAATTAGTTACATCTTGTGTTTAACATTGCCTACCTAGTTGCCTACAACTGTATATAAATACCAATCTAGGTCCTAGTTACCTACTAGTATTCATTAATACCTACCTAGTTACCTACTAGTGTTTGTCAATACCTACCTAGTTATCTACTAGTGTTTATCAATGCTTATCTAGTTACCTATGCTTATCTAGTTACCTACCAGTACCAATACCTACCTACCTAGTATACCTACTAGGTAGTGTTCATCAATCCGTACCTACTTACCTACTACCTAGTATTATTCATCAATGCCTACCTAGATACCTACATCTGTTTATGAATACCTACCTAGTAACGATACGTAAATAAAGCTTGAGATAGATATACCTTTTTGGTATAACTTTTTCCCGCGTAAAACAGACGAAGGACATCCCGCGTGGGACAGAGAGGGACATGTCGCGCGGGACATCCCACGTGGGACAGAGAGGGATATCCTGCATGAGACTGAGGGACATCCCACGTGGGACAGAGAGGGATATCCCGCGTGGGACAGAGAGAGACATCCTGCGTGGGACAGAGAGGGACATCCCGCGTGGGACAGAGAGAGACATCCCGCGTGGGACAGAGAGAGACATCCCGCGTGGGATGTGAGTGGGATTTAAGACGTGGGACAGACGAGGGACATCCCGCTTGTGTAAGACGTGGGACGTGAGTGGGATTTCAGACGTTGGAAAGACGTCCCTCTCTGTCCCACGCGGGACAGAGAGGATATGGTTAGCTGGGGTTGTTCACATTCACCATTCATTCAAAATCCTCCGGGTTGGTAGGCACCAGAGGTTCCGGGCTCATCACGTCGACGACGCTTCGGTTTCACTTTTGCAGGTGTACTCACATCACTAATCCGTCTCTTATCAGTGATACTTCTAGAAGAGAGACATAGATGAACCAAAAGAGAGCCACGAACATTGCCAAAATTGTGAACAAGAGCGGTATCATAAGTGTTGAACTTAGCTCTTTCGAACTTACAGTCCTTCACTTTGAAACATCTCGCCCACAATTTGGAATGAATGCTTTCATTAGCGTTCTGAGTCCTCTTCTTCAAACAGCGACCAAGAAGAGAAGGATCAGTGAGAGAAATATACACCTGAAGGATGTGCTTCCGAAGGTCATCACTGATATGAGCCAGGTACAAATTCTTAGAAGCATGCGACGCTGGAACAGCACCAGCAGCCTCCGCCTGCTTCACTCAGCAGAACGAAGTGTCGCATTGCTCATTCCTAGGGTTGGAATCTGTGCTGGAAGCATGGTAATAAGAGGACATCATTGAGTTGCACAGGTCTACAATATTTCCATCCGAAGGGAATTTGCGGATATTTTGACCATAATACGACGTTAGTTTGTCAATATATGAATCTGTCAAACCTTTCTTACCCGCAAGAGTACTGCGCTGAACTGTTTTCCCCTTTTATGTCACTATAGCAGTCTTCAGGGTAGCCTTTTGTTTACGCAGCCGT
Source organism: Caprella mutica (assembly GCA_947561585.1). Lineage (NCBI taxonomy): Eukaryota > Metazoa > Arthropoda > Malacostraca > Amphipoda > Caprellidae > Caprella > Caprella mutica. Next base: position 88,892 of record CANNZV010003061.1, read on the forward strand.
GATCCAAGACGTTTAGATACATGGTTTACGCATTCTTCCTCGATGACAGGGACCGAGTAAGGCCCTTCACCACCATTCAATGCACAAACTGCATTGAATGCTGCTGAATCCCCATCGCCAACAAAGGTAACGTACCTGAAACCTTTCGTCTCAGACAGACTCCATAAACGAATGGCTCCTTCAACCTCCATAGCACCAGACTTGCCTGTGAAATTTTGCTTGCAATTATCATGAGATGCTCTCCAAATAGCGAAATCCTCTTCTGACAGAGAATTCGACATCTTAGTGCACATCTCACAATAATTATTCAAAACCTCGCAGTCAAGGACAAAACCAGTGTTACATTCAATCACAAAAGCAACTCCAATGTGTGATGTGTGGCCTCATTTCATCCATGTGCCATCGTAACTCACATGAACTTCTAGAGGCTCACCAGTAACCACAGCATCGTATGTTTTTATAACAGCTGGCAACACAAAAGAAAACTGTTCATCATAATACCTGGTCATAACTTCATACAAATAATGTGCACATTCATTGTATGATTTTTTTGACACAGTATGCTTTATAGAAAATATTCACTATTTTACAATGACCCGCAAATCCACCTCCATTTGTTAGTGTTGTATACACTCAAGGAAGTTATAGTACTAAGGAAGCGGTGTAACGGCTAAACCAACAACGTATAAGCGGAACCATCGTGTTAACACCTTGTTGTTAGCAATTAGTCAAGTGAGCTTCTTTGTCTCTCTTCGCTTCAGTCTAAACAGCTTCATTGGCGTCTTGTTGTTGTTCCGCTGTGTCGTGTGGTGACGACACAGCAACAGACTGACAGTTCAGGGAGCATTCGCACACGGCCAGTGACGTTTGAGAAACGATGGAGGGTGCACGCACGTAGCACGTGCTCCACCAAACGCTTATTTAAGTCATTAACATTGCATCTGTTGCCTAAATATTCATCAATTAATCTTCTTACATCAGTTAAATGTCCATAGATGAGAAAATTATTGAGCAAAATGATCAGATATCTAAAGTATTTTGAAGAACAATGTGTAAGTTAACATCAGCTGTTGTGCTAACGAGAACCATTACTCAACTTACTCAGTCAGGTCTGAGAGCGACGCACTCACGTGAACTCTCCCTCGTTTCTAAATCTACACTAGAAGCTAACACTATTGTAACGGCTCTGAACGGCTAGGTTAGCCGCCTGTATACACTGAACACACAAAATTATCAATCCATTTACAAGGCAAATCATCATAAATATCAACCTTATTGGATGCAGTTTCTAGAACAGTAATATCGCACACCGTGCAGCGAACCCTAATTATATCTCCGGTGGTACGAGTACTGATATCCAGATCAACCTGCGCACCACAGTCAATACAATTTGAACTTGCGCGCAATAGAGACGCCATGACTGATTTGGAAACTAAATACTTGTCATCGCACTTACGTAACTCTCGTTATGCAGGGGTATAAGCAAAGACAATATAAGATAGACTCTCAACTTGATAGGGCACATGCAAAAATAATAACAACCAATCAGAAGCGATCAGTAGCATACGTCACACCAAACAATAATAAACGTACGACCCTCCCCCCCTTTGAAATTCACAGAAGGATAATCTTTAATCTCAACGTTTGAAGTCATTAGAAATATAAATATTCTCTACTGATTAGGGATCAGAGAACTAATCACTTTATTATAAATTAAGTTTACAAGATCGCATATGTGGTTCAATTTAGTATTTTGAATATAATCTACCTTCTATTCGGAGAATAGTCATAACTAGGTATACCAAGCGAGTATAGGTAGGATATTGTATTAGACGACACTAAGTTGTAGGTATACCTTAACGCTGATTGGCTAGAAGTTGGGTGAGAGTGCTGACGTCAGTGCAAACATACTCTGTATTTTATAACATGGAGTTGAGCGTCTATCTTATATTGTCTTTGACATCACCTTGCACAACACAATCACGCAAAACTTCAACATCAGGCTGAACGCTGAAGTTGAAAGTTTTGCGACGTGGCATCTCACACTCGTGAAATCTAGGCTAGCACTGAGGTCAGTGAGGTTTCTCGACGTCTGTTTGAGTATCAATTCCAGATATCATTAGATAAATAACTCAAGAGCCAATTATGATTGGTTGAGAATCAATATTTGGTGCACACTAGACCGCGAGCGCGTACACGCGAGCAGAATTTGTGCACACTCACTGACTAAACCCACCCCTCCCGTTCTCCTTCTACCCCAGGGGGTGCACGTTCACAGTACAGCCACAGAACTTTACACACAGCTAAATAAGTCTCTAAGGTACCTATTTACGCAAAAAAAAATTTTTGACAAAATTATGACAATATCCTGGGAACGGTGCCCTTAAGCCGACTAAGTAGAAACAATACACTGAAAAAACAAAAATTAGATTACGTTTTCATCTGTAATTATATACTTAGGTATATATTAGGAGCTGGAAACTAAAATATTGAGACAAACTCCTAATGCAGTAGAATTGGAATGAGATATTGAATTTACTTTTTTTCCATCACGATATCTTTGGAGACATCTGTCGTTGATGGTAGATTCAGGTACGCCGTACCTCTGTGAAGCTGCCTTGTATGTCATGCCGTTTCACGGCAGCCACAGCTTCCAACAAAATATCTTGGTTATATAGTTTTCTTCGAGGCATATTGATAAGTAAATAATGAGGATTCATTTCTGTAAATAAATAGAATATGTTAATTACCTATATAAGATTATTATAAAGGATATGTAGAACAGACTGTTCGCTTTATAACGTTCTCTAATATCCTATGGAAAACATTTCTAATGTGTCCGAATATTTTGCAAATTTTTATTTAAATATCGGATGCAGTTTTACTTTTATCCGGGTACTTGTAAATTGTCAGAGCTCTTACATTATAACGGATGAAATACAGGCGTCCCCCGCTCTTATTACGTCTCAGACTTACAACAAGTCAAATAGGAGTGGGTCATGTCTTGCACTTACATTACTTGGTATAGGAAATATTTCAGAAGTAACTTTGTTAATTTATTATTTTTAGTTTCAATTAAGCTATTTTTTTCGCCCTAACTATTACAAACTTTATGATCATGCAGGTCAGATTGATTAAGAAAAATTGTGTTAAATAATATATTTACAAGAAAGGATATTCAAATATATATTAGTGCAGATATATACTATATATTTAATTAGTAATTCAGAGTAGAGTTTAAGTTTTTTATTTAACATTCTATCTTCAATTCATCAATATATATTGGAGATCTCTTTTGCAGAGCTGTTCCTACCATTATTACACATTCGTTTGGACGCAATAATTATGTTCGATATGAGATGATGCATGTCTACGGCCAGTAGCATGGCCGTCTATAGTTTATCAGGCCAGCTCATCATGGCGTTTATAGTTCAATCAGCTGTTCAATGTGGTCCTATGATATCTAATTACTGTCGCTAAAATTAATGGATAAAGATGGCGCTCAACATATTTTCTTCGGTTTTTATGCCATTGCACTCTTCATGATGGTTTTTTCCCCTTGTGCTTTTCATGATGTAAATTAAGGAATGTTCCGGATTATTTGCAATCAAAATTATGTAAATTTATTCATTAAAATATATATAAAAGTGGTTTTTAACTAAACGAATTGCCCAGCACCGGAGGCAAATCAGAGACTCGGAAGTTATTATCATATGATAATGATCCTTGTTAGGATTTAAACATTTCTTCTTGTGTTGTTTTGTTAACTAAGTTCTCTAGTTAGTTTGTTAATTAGGACTGATATGCCTAGTTAATTGAGAGATAATTTTGTAGCCTTCAGCACTGCCTAGGCAGCTGGGCTATAGATTCCAATTTGAAATATTTTCCAAGTCTATCTTGACATATCTAAATCTGAGCCTAACTTTAGGAATTTTAGATCTCTGAGGGAGATCTTGATTTAATTCCTATGTTACCATTAAATTAGCTGAGGGTGACATTGATTTAATTCCTATGTTACCATTAAATTAGCTGAGGGTGACATTGAATTAATTAATTAATAATTTAATCAGACTGCAGAATATGGAACATTTTCCAAGACTCTGCCACAAATCTGAGCTCAACTTTAGAAATTGTATATCTCTGTGGGAATACTTGAATTAATTCCTATGTAGCTAACCATTAATTTAGATGTGCCATGTGGGAGATTTTGAATTAATTCCTATGTAACCATTAATTTAGATGTGGGAGATTTTGAATTAATTCCTAATTTCCTATGTAACTATTAATTTCTGAATCTGCTACTGTGAGTGTGAGACTTGTGAGTCTGTCACTGAGTCAGAGAGTAACTGTCTCTCAAATTAAAATCCCTGACTCTGCAGGAGGGGGAGAAGAGACTCATTATGCAGAGTGGCCAGTCTGCAGAATGCGTCTCTTCTCCCGCAGAGACTTTATTATGAGAGAGTGCTACTCTCTGACTCTCCCAAGTAATAAAGCTTAGTCTGCTTGTTCAAACTCGCCATTTTAATGGCGAGTTTGTGACAGTTATTTTGAGCCCTTCAAATGCAAATGGCGAGTTTTATCTATTTTTCTCCTATGCTACAATGTTATTTTGGAGAGAATTTATGAAAATTTGATCATTTTGGAGAGAATTTGTTGAATTTTGGAGAGAGCTTGAGAGAATAATGGCGAGTTTATAAGACATACTATTTTACTTGGTGACTCTCAGCAGCAGATTCAGAATCTCCCGCAGCTAAATTTATGGTAACATAGGAATTAATTCAAAATCTCCCGCAGCTAAATTAATGGTAACATAGGATTTAATTCAAGATCTCCCGCAGAGATCTCCAATTTCTAAAATTCAATCAAAAACTCCCGCAGAGAGTCTTGGAAAAATGTTCCATATTCTGTAGACTGGCAGAGTGGTGGCATGATACCATCCAGTCAGCAGAATATGGAACAAATCTGAGCCAAATTTTTAGAAAATTAAGATCTCTGGGGATGATCTAACTGACTGATTGCTGATCTTGAATTAATTCCTATGTTACCATTAATTTAGCATTTTAGCTGAGGATGATTTCGGATTAATTCTCATGTTACCAAGGGGGAGATTTTGTATTAATTCCTATGTTACCATTAATTTAGCTGAGGGAGATTTTGAATCTGCTGCTTAGAGTAACTCTCTCTCAAAGACTCAATGTGTCTTTTCTCCCGCAGAGATTTTAATTTGAGAGAGTTGTTCTCTGACTCTCAGCAGCAGATTCAGAATCTCCCGCAGCTAAATTAATGGTAACATAGGAATTAATTCAAAATCTCCCGCAGAGATCTCAAATTTCTAAAATTCAATCAAAAACTCCCGCAGAGAGTCTTGGAAAAATGTTCCATATTCTGCAGACTGGAGAGTCGGGAGGCAGGAGACACATTATGCAGATTGGGTTATCATTAATTTGGCCAAGTGGCCACTAAGGGAGATTCTCTAATCTCCTCCCTTCAGTCACCTGGACCTTTTGGATGGTGACCAGTCCTTTTGCCCAAAAAATTATTTTGCTGCACGACTCTTTCATGCCTCATGGAATCATGGTATGTCACTTGTGCCCAAAAAAATTAAAATGCTATAAATTATAAATATAATGAGATATAGCAAATGTTAGTCCAGGTCCCCCACCCAAGTTTGTAAGTGACAAGATTTATACTCTGTTTTTTACTATAAAATGAATATACCTTATTTTGCTAAATAATTGTCATATTGCCAGCAAAAGTATCACGGCGAAAAGGACCTAGAACTACTTTGGACCTACCTAATTGTTGGTTGATTTATTTATAACATTCCTATTTTGAACCAATAATAATAAGAGAAACTATTTGCTGTGTGGTAGAAAATAATCTGAAATCTAAATATAACTGATTGAGAGAAAGTAGGAATTAAATCAAATATATTACACTATTGTGTAGCTATAATAACTTTAATTCGGATTTGCATACTTGATGCTATAAAAAATGGAGTTCTAGATTCTGTTGGCAATATAATCTGGATGATTCAATCCCCATTAATTCACTAGTATTGGTGTCTGAACTTAATCCTTATTTTCATTTTTTCAGATTTGTGATCACATAACTAGTTAAATATATTTACATGTTCTTCATATATCTAGTTAACCTGCTACTGATAAGCAAAATATTGTCTACAGACTAAAGTGAGGTTGTATAGCGCCTATTGATTCAACTTTTAAAGGTAATTAATCATTTAATTTTTGAATGTCAATTATGTCCACTGCCTATCTAACTACTAAATACTAATATTTAGTTTTTTACTGAATCTTATCACAATAATGATATGATAGTTGAAGAATATGTTTTAAAATAATCTTCATATGATTAGGTACTTAAAATTAGTATGTAAAATTTGTAATTACTTTTTTTCCAATTAGAACTAGCTGTAGCTAATAAATTCACAAAAAAATTGTATATATGTGCAATTCTCAACTAATTAAATTAAACACAAACATTGACAGTGTTTGATTATACCATTTGAAGATTACATAAATACCACTGAAGTGAAACTTTATTCTATCTAGAATAAAAGAAACCTTTTTCATTCAGTCTTTCAATTTATTTTATTTTGGGATCACTATATAATAATAACCAATAATTTCTAATATTTTGTCAAAAGCTTCAATTGAATTACATCGAATATATTCATTCTATATTTTCTTTGTAATTTAATACAGTCGGCGCAAAACATTTTCATTAACATTGAAAGATTTTTTTCTAAATTTATCTCTATTTTCAACATTTCAGAAGATGGGAGGCAATAAATGCTGTGTTCCTGGCTGTAACTGCTATTACAATCTACAGGATGAATACACTTCTGTTTCCTAATGATTTAGACAGAATATTGAGGATAAATGATGTTCATAATACTGTTTTTTTGTTTGTATTGAAGTTGTAGAAATAAATATTAGTTAACTTTAACAGAAACAAATGCCTGACTGAAGGTATATGTAACTGTTGTTACCAGAAACTTTGTCCAATTAAAAGTAGCTATTGTATACAAAACTGCTTGCAGAGTGTTATTTTTTATTATCCCACCAGAATGTGCGTTGAAAATTAATGAAAACAATGAGAATTTTAATCTTAATAAATCCACAATAATAATTGAAAAAAAAAAATATTTGAAACTTTTTCAAGTGGTATAACTAAAGAGATAATTTTTTTAAATTTTCGAATTTATAAGCTTTTAGACAAAAAAAAAACCAGTTTGATAACTATATTTTATCAAAATAACTGATCAGCATGTATAATATGTCCATGAAGGGTTTCAAAATGATAATTAAAATCTTGTTGAATCAAACTTCACTAAGGAACTGAAAATATTTCATAGGTCTAAACTCTAAAGTATAAACAGTAAGCAACTATATTTTAAACTAAATAAAGCTGTTTGAAGATGACATACCAATTTTAAATGATTAATAGAATATGTTGATCTCTTATCTGATATCAACTTCTGGAACCTTTTCCAGAAGTGTTCTTTTTTTCATTATTTAACACTTAATATAGTACAATTGAGAGGTTTTTTTTGAATGATTGGAAGTCCTTTCAGAATTCAGACTAATTTGCAATGTAGCTCTAAAAAATAAGATTTAGCCAACATCTCTTCTACAAGAGTAGCCATATCAATAATGTATCTTGCAGAATTTGACTAGCATTATGAAAACCATTTCATAAAAATTCAACCATTCAAAAGTGACTGCAATATATGGGAGAAGGATATGACCAAGATATTTCAGCAAAAGTAGGTGTGGTGCCAGGCCATGAGTGGTGTCGATGCTTACTATGAATCATTTTTGAAAACATTAATCTGCAAAAGAGAACAATATTTATAAATTTATTCTATTAGCTATAGATACATGAACTAGCCCAAGAAATGAATTACTATCATTATGAAGTTGATTATGAAGATATGAAAAAAAACCATGATATTGATTTCATTATTAAGGTATGAGAAATATTCTATTATTAAATAATGAATTCAAGTTTAATCTATATATATATATATAAATGATTTCTGGTCGTCTTTACCTTCGTAGGCTTCGTTCCTTGGAAGGCAGCAGCAAATTTATTTCACTTGATATGTTTGAGGACCTTAATTTAGCTGAAGTTCTGAAAAAAATAATAAATTTTAGTATAAATAACTTAACATTCAAATAAAATGAATAAGGATTAATACATAATTATTTTTGAATCATTTAATAATGAAGTTTTAGGGATGAAAAGGGTAATACATATTGTGGTTAAGTCATGATGGTTTTATTATAAACAACTTACAGAGATAGTAGATGAGTTTGAGCATAGGTTTTCAAGATTAGATGTAATACATTACTTGCAGTACCTTAGCTTTAACTACATGATTTTTTACATAGATTTCTGAAAAGAACAGTTAATAGAAAATATAATGAACTTCACTGAGTTATACATTCAGTAAATTACCAGTACAAACAATTTCAAATGTTTTTTATTCACTCTATTATTATCTGAGATGAATGATATAACTTATAGTTAAGCACAGAGAGATTCTCTAGTTAAATTTTTCATAGGATATAGAGTAGAGCTACTAGCTATATCTTTATTTGAATTTGATGACTTGATGGTTCCATATGAATTTCATCAATCAATAGGTAAAATAACATCTCATTATTATTCAGCACATCTATTTTCTTTTGTAAGTAATTTCTGTTAGATTGTTGCATTCCTATTTTTAGAATGTCTCTATTAAATTATATTTTTTTAATGTAATATGGGCAAGGCATCTTTTATAAATGTGAATCTCTAATTAGTATTAGTTTATAAACTTGAGGACCTCCTGATTTTACTTACATAAATAGTTACCTATACTATATAGGCTATACCATATACAGTATACTGAAATATATACATATACAGTCTTGATTTGAATAGAAAGTAAAAAATGATAACTGATACCTCTGTTGACACAGTTGACTGTTATTATATATATTTGATTATTAATGATAAACAGATAATATTAGGTAAGATTCTGCAACCTATTGAAGAGAAATTGTCTTTAAAAAAATAAAATCTTGGGAGACATATTAGTCATACTTTGAAGCCTGGCAGTAGGCTAGTCACAATAGTAGTGGGGAAACTGGGAAGTGGACCCAGAATTTTATATTTGTTATCAAAATCTCTTTCTGACAGTCTTATCATATTATTTAAAACATTAATTATATAGGTACTTATTTAATATCTATGAAGGAAATATATTTGATCTGTTCTGTTTATAATTTTGGAAGATGTTTCTAGCCTAGCTGACTAGGGACTTAGGTATATGAATGGTTCAGTCCGTTCTATTTTAAATTCATTAATTTTAACAGTTTCAGATAAAAAAAAATCGAAAAAAAAGCTTCAGTCCTATCAATCATGCCTTTGGCAATATTTTCATTCCCCATTAGAACTATCGTCAGACCACTCTAAATTGGTTTAAACTGTAAAATAATGCGAGGACAACCTCCATTTTTTATTGAATCGCCATCAAGCTCTTGTGTATATATACGATTTTTAAATGGATTAAATACGATCAGATCAGTTAAAATAGCACTACTATAGTAATTGACTAATTACAAATCCATTGGTATAGTTTATTTTATCATTACATAACTATAAGTTGCTTAAATAGGCAAATTATAAAAAATAGACACAGACTGAGTTCGCGGTTTGTTTTGATTTTTTAGGACCACTTTGAACAGTTGTTATTTTCGGGAATCTGGCCTGATCAACTATAGACGGCCATGCCAGTAGTCCCTTAGTACTATTTTCATATAACAGGTGTATTAATATAGCTATACAGAACACGTGAAGACAACAGTTACTTCCAACAATGTATTAACTTTCCTACAAATACATTTACAGATCGAAGTCAGAAAAAAATAGAGCAGTTGCCAATTAAACTCGAATCTATAAATTCACGTACACCATTTTAACCAAATAATAATATTTCTATTTAAAATTAAATAGAAAATATAATTTTTAATGTGAATGATTATTTCAGACGGAAAAATAACTTTTCATACTAAACATATGAGTTAACTAGCGTCCAAGCTCATTTTTATGAATGTAATAAATAAAGTGTTAAATTAATAATTGAAAGGATAACAGGCCTATTTATACCAAATTGCCTGAAACGGCTACAATTTTAAAGATATACTTAATTGAGGATATTAAATTAGCTATTTGGTGTGTTTACTGTTGGGAGAGACCGTTTGCACATATTTTCAATTATTGTCTGGCGATAACTGCTAAAGAGAACCAGTAGACAAGTATAATAAATTTACTTGTACATCAAAAAATCACTGGATTGGTTAACCAATGTTTTCCTTCATTGGGCCAGTGCTGTTTGGCAACCGTTGGCCCAGTGTCTTTTTCATTGCATTGGCCCAGTGTGTAATAGCATTGGCGTGCCAATGCCTGATCGTGCCTTTACTTTGCCAACGTTGGCCCGATAGTGCAATGTTATCAGGGAATAAATGTATATTGTACGGTAAAGTAACCAGTGACCAAACGAATATAAAAAGCTGACTAGTTATTTATAAAGTTCGCATCTCCTCCAGATTATACCCTTATATATATGGTATTTGTATATTTAATTATATATTTGGCATTACCTAAAATAATTTGGATCCATTATAGCCAACCTGATTTTTTTGCCCTCTACCATCACTATCATTCTTTTTTCCACAATTATGAATCTAATCATGCAATGTTTCATAGTATGGATTAGGAATTGTGTTGAAACTTTTAAAATTTGAAAAAAGCACTGAAATTAATATAGGATATAAAAATATAATATCGTTAATACGTTAACAAAAATGGTTATGGTTATTAAAGGTTATTAACGAAAAATGGTTATTATGAAACATGGTATGACATAAATAAGATTTCCAAAGTTGATTTTAGATAAAACCACATACGTAACAATTTAATTGAAAAATGAAAAAATCATAAAATTTCTGATTCATTCAACATCCTACTTTATAATAACAGGCAGCACAATCAATAATTGTGCAATATTAAGAATTATTTCTGCAGAAGTACATTAATTGTACACAATGTATACAGTCCTAATATATAGCCACGTCACTACAAATTAATATATTACTATAGTCAGTTATATAATATTTTTTTTGATCCCTTGTTCGTAGAAAACAGAATATTGTAGGGATAAGAATTATAAAAATGTAACTTCAGGACATGACTCGCACTTATTACCGTTTTGTTGTAAGTGTGAGTTGCGATTTTGTAATAAGAGCGGGGGACGCCTGTATTTCAAACGACTTTTACAAATCTAGCGGGAAAATTGCTTATCACACATGTTCCAATATCTTGTGGCAACACTTCGATCGTATCAAAACAATAATGGCGTGTGGTGCGAACGAGTACTAACGAAGATAAATAGTCCCAGTTTTCACGCGCGTCATCCAAATTATCTGTTATTCCACAGTATTGGTGTTATTAGTGTCAATATATTGTCAATATATATAATCTTAAACCTTTTCCAATATGTTACGTTAAATAAAAGCACCCGTCAGCAGCGCGCGAACGAGAAGCATTAGGCTACGGTTACTATGGGTGCGTATTCTAGCAATTTTTCGCACTGACGATATCGTCAGAACTGATCGTCAGTGGAGGTGGTTACACTGTACGCTATTTCTGATCGTCAGTGTGTTTCTGCCCAATTAACATTGGGGTCTAAACTATGTTTATTTTATATAATGTTCGGTAGGAATTAAAAACCTTCATGTGTGCGACGCTAATTTGATTATTTTTTTCACTGCGCATAATTTTTGAAATACTTAAATAGAAAAATAATGAGAATATTTTTTGTATAGCTAACTATTATAAGGATATTCAATTTTATCGAAAAAAAATGTTCAAAGTAACAACCAATTGAAGTCTTTATATAAACAAATATATACTAGCTTATGCTATATAATTAAATAATATATCATTACATATCTATTGTTTCTGATAGGTAGTATCAAATAATATATTTCAAAAACGCATGGGTAAACAGTAATAGCAATCGAAAGTAAGAGAATTAAACACAAAAATGACCAAATCTGTCGCTAGTCGCATGAAAAAATCAAACTTGTTTGAACGCTGAAGTTGTTCTGACGACTTCGTACGTATTCTGACGACTAAATCGCGGCCACTGTAACCACTCCCATTGGAAAGTATGAGTTTGATTTTCATCCGATTTCATCAGAAGTCGTCAGTGCAAAATCGCTTGAATACGCATCCCTAGAAACCGTACCCTTGGGTACGGTTACTATGGACGCGTATTCAAGCGATTTTTCGCACTGACGACATCGTCAGAACAGATCGTCAGTGTTATGGTGTGATTCCAATGCGGCGGCTGAAGCGGCAAGAGCCATGCGTTTCAAGCCGCTCGGCTCTCGTTTTGGACTGCTATCCGATATATCCCATGTACCCATTTCCAATGGAGCTTCTACAGCCGTACGGCCGAAGTGGCTCTAGGCAAGAGGCTCAAGCAACTAAGGCTAGAGTCGCCCAAGGAGCAGTCCATCCGATGCGGCTTGTAGTAATTTTTACAGCTCCCTTCAATATTTTGAGGGTAAATAAGTGAAGCGTGATAACAGACAAAGTTTGCAGTTAAATTAGGTATCTTTGGTACTGTTTCCATTCAATATTAATAAATTAATTAATATTAATAAATAATTAATATTAATAAATTGATTAACATTAATAAATGATTTAAAATTAATAATTAAATAATTATTATTAAATGAATTATTATTAACAATTATATTAATAACAATTAATCAATTAATTATTTAATATTAATAAATTAATTACCTATTATTAATCAATTAATTAATATTAATTCTTTATTAATAAATTATTTAATACTTAATAAATAAATTTATACAAAATAAATAAATTTATACAAAATAAATAAATTTATACAAAATAAATAAATTTATACAAAATAAATAAATTTATACAAAATAAATAAATTTATTCAAAATAAATAAATTAATACAAAAAAAAAATTTATACTAAAAAAATAATTAATACTAATAAATAAATTAATACTAATAAATAAATTAATACTAATAAATAAATTAATACTTATAAATAAATTAATACTAAAAAAATTATTAATTAATACTAAATAAATTACTTAATTCTAATAAAATAATTAGCAATTGAAAAAAGTACTTCAAAGTGTCGGTTGTAGAGCTGCTCCACCTTGTCGAATTCCAATGCGGCGACTGAAGCGGCTAGAGAGACGCAGCTCAATTCACTCGGCTCTCCTTTTGGACTGCTATCCGATATATCCCATGTACCCCTTTCCAATGGAGCTTCTACAGCCGTACGGCCGAAGCGGCTCTAGGCAAGAGGCTCGATCCGGTACGACTGCACTGCTCTTGGAGCAGTCCAGCCGCCACAGCCTTGCGGCTAGTAGTAATTTTTGCAGCTATCTTTTAATATTTTGAAAGGAAAAAGTAAAATGTGATAACTGACAAAGTTGCTGTTGATTAAATACGAGTAGAATGTCATTTATCACACTGCTATTTTCCCTCCATTTTTCTACTATAGTGTATTTTCCCGTTTAAAATAACGGGTTTTCAATAGTATAATCTGATAGAAGTGTACTTTTCCATTAAAATAAAAAATAAATCATCACCCTATATACTATATATACTCAGTGTGTCTTTGTCTGTTGGTTGGTTGCAAGAAAAATGTCACGTTTTAACTTTTAATGTATATTAAATGAATTACATATATGTATGTTTCGAACACAAATATTTTCTGACAAATATTTTCTTGACAAAAATTACATACATTTTTATACAGTAAATTTTTAGATACAGTTTTTAACAAATGTTCTTTAACAAAATTGATATTCGTTAATAATTTTATAACATATTTTTTAAATATATTTTTTTATAATTCAAATTTTAAATATATTCTTTAGATATATTTTTTATTTATTTTATATAATATTCTACATACACTTTTTCAACAAACATTTTTTTAACATAATTATTTTACATGTTTTTTTACATATATATTCTTCTATGCATAAATTTCTTTACTCACATTTTTTCTAAATAAATATTTTCTCACACATAATTTTTCTACGTACATTTTTTAAAGTATATTTTATAGATATATATTTTTTTATTGATAATCTATTAATTTTAATGGGAATTACACTAGTATCAATATAATCCCGTGTATCAGGTCACATTTTTTATGTTAAAGATGATAATTATCTAATACTAGTGTAATTGCCATTAAAAATAGTGGGTTATCAATAGTAAAAAATATATAAATAAATTGAAAAAAATATATAACTAGAATAATTATGTTGAAAAAAATGTTTGGTAAAAAAGTGTATGTAGAATATTATATAAAATAAAAAAATATATATCTGAAGAATAAATTTAAAAAACTGATTATAAAAAAATATACCTACTTAAAAAATAAGTTACAAAAAATTGTTAACGAATATTAATTTTGTTAAAGAATATTTGTTAAAAATTGTATCTAAAAATATTTCTGTATAAAATGTATGTAATTTTTGTCAAAAAAATCTGTGTCAGAATTTTTTTAGTGTTCGAAACATATATGTAATTCATTTTCTATACATTAAATGTTAAAGCGTGACATTTTTCTTGCAACCAACCAACAGACAAAGACACACTGTGTATTAGTATATAAGGTGATTTCTTATATGTGAAACTGTTCGATATTTCGTAACTCACCCTATTTATTTCGCATAATTAATAGATTATTATTCACTTACGTCAAAATATTTGAGTAATTTTTATTTCAAATACAACTTTGAGCTTTCCATAGGCATAAACGATATATAAGTTTCCTATTATTCATCTTTAAATTCCTATGAAATAAATAAATAAATAATCACAAGACAAAAATTATCAGAAAAGAATATTCGTTCTCAATTTAGCTATTTTAATTAATTCTAGAGCGAAATTGATAACCAAAGCAGCGTCGCGTTGGCCAGAGTCATGGAAGTGGCCAGAATGCTTAGTTTATTAAATTGAGCCAGACAAAGGTGTTACATTCGTTCACATCTCACCTCAAAAAACAAAAGTCTAGACCTCAACCTTGGTGTAAGTTATTTCAGATACCTATTAAATAGTAATAATCAAGATAGATCGAAACTAACCGTATTTTCTTTGTCATTTCCTATTGTTTAATTATTTAATTAATGTATTTCACTCAATACCTAGATAGGTAAATTGTTTTAACACAGTAGATATAGCTTCAAGTAATTTTGATTATAGTTTGTACTATCATTGTTTGTACCTACAATCGCATGCATTAAGTTTTATTAATAATATTTCTGTCAGCTCTTTGCATTTATGTCTTCTAAGTTTTCGCTCTCGTAAATGTACATTAGTCTTCCTTTGAAAATATATTTCATAGAAAACGCCTACATATCTCCCGGCTCATAGAAAATTGTACAAATTTGCTGATAAACTGATGTATTTATGATGCACTTGAATATTAACTAATCTGCGAAACTCGATATTGAGTTTTGTTTATTTTAATTGTATTTAGTAATGATTTAAAAAGTAAATATATTAACAAAGCATTAACAAAGAATCTTCTTCGTTTTCTTCCTCTATCTATGAGGTATAAATAAAGGAGGTTCTCACGTGCTTCTGCCATCATAAGAACATTGAAATTGACGCTTGTAGAGCGGCTACAGCCGTAGCATTGGAATTCATATCAGTGGATAGAGCCACGCGTCTGCAGCCGTATGGCTCGAGCAGTGTGGCTCTTGCCGCTTCAACCGCCGCATTGGAATCCCACCTTTAGTGGTTACACTATAAGCGATTTCTGATCGTCAGTGTGTTTCTGCCGTGCAGCAAAGATGGATGTACTTGATCAACATTTATTTCTTGAAAGTCCGTTACTGAAGTTGATGTTGTTGAATGGTGAAAAAAATGAACATGTCAACCAGTCATTTTCTAGTAGAGACGACAAAGGAGAATTTCGAATGTTATTTCAAGAATTATGGTACCAACCGGAAAAGTTTTTCGAATATTTCAGAATGACACCAGCAACATTTGAATACATCCTGAATGGGATTGAAGAAACCATCAAAAAGTTCTCAAATTTTCGTGAATGTATATCGCCAAAACAAAGACTGGCTGTAACTTTGAGGTAAGACAAATTATATTTAATTCCATTTCTTTATTCCATTAAAGTTGATACATATATTAAAAATAAAAGTGCAAAATAGTGAAGTAAAGTTTAAACAAATATGAAAGAAAATGCAACTAGATAAATAAATTTGAACAAATAAACGAATGACACTTACATTGTTACATGTGTCTGGTGTCACACTTGTAAAGAAGGAAACAAGGTCGTCGTGGTGAGGCGTCACAGTAGTACCACGTGGAGTTTGCATATCAGACTCACTTGACCAACTATTCGCCGATGAGTATGTTGTATAGTTGTTCGGCTGTAGTGTCACATGTTGATCTCTCACACCCGAAAATTCCTCTTCGCAAAACACTTGCTGCAGTTTAGTTCTCACAAACATTTTTCTATTGTCTGGAACTTTCCTCAAATACGGTAGTAAGCTCATAAGGAAATGATAATCGGGATCTTCTACCAGAGAAGCTGAATTTCTCTCCTTGAACATTTGAATTTTTTGCTCTTCAAGTTTAATTAATTTATTTGCCACAGTGGCATTCTTTAACTTTGTTACTTTTTTCTTTGGAGGGACAAAGGTATGTGGTGGCATTTCACTCGTTATTTCTTGAATTGATTCGCAAAATTGTGTCTCTGCTTCTGGATCTAATTCGATAGTTTCGTGGGATAAAGCAATGCTTGAACTATCATTGAAGTCTTCATCAAGTATATTCTCACTCGGTACATTACCATGCAATTGCCGTTTCTGAAATTGGTCCTTTAGAAACTCCATGCTTCTAAAATATCCCCATTTTGACTCTTTAATAATTCCACCTTCGTCTCCACTCAGCTTTTTAGAGTTCTTAGCCAATTCCCTGCGAAATGTGTCCCTCAAACTCCGCCACCTACTCTTGACTGCTTCACCTGAAATTAGAGAGGGGAAAAAGTGTTAACAGTTTTGAATTATATACTAGTGCTCTATTAGTGCTTTGAATGTTTGCTTTAGAATTATATATTTAGATATTTTTTTATTTCAGATATCTATCAACTGGGATGTCATTTCGAGCACTAAGCTTCTCCTATAGAATATCACACAGTGCTATTCGAAGTATAGTATACGAAACTTGTCAAGCTATATGGGAATGTTTCTGTGGTAATGGTATACATATGACTTTGCCTACTACCGAGGAATGGAAAACCATCGCGAAGGGCTTCTACAACAAATGGAATTTTCCCAACTGTAACGGTTGTATAGACGGGAAACACATTCGTGTAAAATGTTCCAAACAAACAGGGTCGTTATACTTCAACTATAAAGGTTATTTTTCAGTTGTATTGCAAGGAATAGCTGATGCAAATTACCGGTTCATTGCTATCGACGTTGGAGTTTACGGTAAGCAAAGTGATGGCGGAACATTTTCCGATTCAAATGTTTATAAACGGTTTGAAGCAAAAACTTTGGGCATACCAGATAATGAAAATATTCCTTCAACCAACATTTCAGCACCATTTGTTCTATTAGGTGATGATGCGTATCCTCTAAAATCATATTTATTAAAACCATATTCAAGGCAACGGCTCAATATGGAAGAACGGATTTTTAATTATAGACTATCAAGAGCTAGAAGATGCGTGGAATGTGCCTTTGGAATTCTGGTTTCCAAGTGGAGGTGTTTAAAAACTGAACTGCAAATGTATCCAGATAAAGTAGACATCATAGTGCAATGCATTTGTCCTTTGCATAACATCATCATCGATAAAGAAGGTCATACTTACGGTGATATTCCTGAGATGGACATTGTGCCCCTAAACAATGTTGCACGGAGATATAATCACTATGGAAGGAATGCAAATGAGACTAGAGAAACCATGAAGACTTATTTTCTTAGTCCAGCTGGTGAAGTTCCGTTTCAACACAACCTCCAGTAATAATCTATAGCTCTTTAGGTACTATCACGGAAAAGTGTATCCGTCAGCTGTACTATATGCTATATTTTAGTATTTTTGACCTTTCTTATTTTTTGCATATGGCATTTTAATGTGTATTACTCCGCGTTCAAAAATCCCCCATTAAGAAGGAGCCTATTGCTGGGGTAAAATGTTGGGGTAATTGGGTGAAATGGGGGATAATATGTGTATCTAGAGGAAGGACGGGGGGGGGGGGGGTGATTTATACCGATTTCTAAGAAGTGATTAGATATCATTTTGTATTGTTTAAATTAAAGTATAAACATACAGTTACAATTGTAACATCATGTCATGTTCATTTTGTAACGAGTACATGTAATTTTAATAATTTGAAATGAATAATTATAATTTTGAAATCTTTAATTCAATTAACCTTGGTATATATTTCATTCGATTTACTTCTGTATGTTTTTAATGCAATTTACTTTCGACCAATTTTCGTTCTGTTAACTAATAATTATTCGAATTTGAGGTAATAGTTGATTTCTAGCTTTAGATTTGTCAAATCTCCTTAATTCCATAAATATTTTATACAATAACCATTCACACAAGAACATTAAACTAATCCTCTTCAGATATGATTTTAAATAACTTCGCTTCTTTTACACCTTTAAATTATTTGTTCGGTATAGACATTTTCTCGGTTATTATCCAAAGCTATTCAGCGCTCAAAGCTTTTTTTCTTCTATTTCGTTGCTACAACTACGTTTCTTTTTTTTTGTTTCTTCTTTATCGAAGTCCTTTGTTCTTAGAGTTCAACAATCAACATATGGTAAAAATGTGAAAGTTATTAAAATTAGTCTAAATGGAATTAGGGAGAATTTCAATTATATATCCTGCTTTGACAACTATCATCAAATTAAATGTAAATTGTTTTTCTACATTTTATCACTACTTATAAAATAAGTAAACACCAATACTGTTTATCGGTTATTAAAGCTATTTGATTGAACAATTATTTTAGGTTATTGAATAAAATAAACTATTACAAAGTTGTAGCTTAATACATTTAATTTGGAGATTTTAAATGCTGTAATTTGATGGAATTTCTATTTCATCAGGTTATTTAATTGTTTGTATTCAGTTTGAAATTTTAAGCCTAATTCACAAGCAGTTATATCATAAATCTAAAAATCTTTGCCTATTTAATTTCGTAAATTCCCAATTGCAGCTATGCTTATAATTTTACAAAAAAACATTGCAGTAAAATTTGATGTGTAAGAAAATGAATGATGTGATCTTTCTTTTATTTATTAATTGAACGCAACATCGTTGAAGTATGTAATGGAGCGTCTACGTCTCTCAAGAGATAATCTAAAGGAAAGTTTCTCAAGGAACATTAGACTCATTACAGTTTTAATGGAATGAAAAAAAAAAATTTAAAGGAACCTTGATAGTTAATTACCTTGCAAGTAAATAAATATATTAATATGATCAATACCGTCTATTAAATCACCAAGAGAATGATAAGAATTGCTCAACTTGTACTATAATTGGAGTAAAACTAAAATTTATGACAACTGGAGAGTTTAAAATTAAGGCTCAGTCATTTCGATACAATTAATTCTTGTTATAAAATTAAGCTATATATTTTAAGGTTGGATATAATTTAAACAACTATTTAAATTTTATTTATATATTTCTAAAAATAAATAGTTTTCATTGAATTTAAGGTTGTATAAAACTAAAGAACATGAATCTACAATATAAAATAATGCTAGATTACATACCATTAGGTTTTTCAAAGATAGCAATAGAAATACATTTGCAGAAGTAATGAATAATAAATTAATATATTCTACGTTACGTGCTAATCTATACAATTTAGTTCATTATTTTATTTTCTTAATTTTCACAGAAATCGCGTTACAAATTTATAAGAGACGTAAAATTTAAATCATAGAATTGATATCATAGATGGGTTAACACGCAAATAATATATTGTTGCGTAATGAATTATTCATCAATCAATCAGCATATTTATTATCACAAGTAAGTCTAGAACTGTATAATACAAAAGGAAACTATCCAGAGCTTTCAAAACGATGTATCACACATCACTATTAAAATAAACCTGAAAATTCATCCCAATACTTCTGTCATTGGGATTTACGCGGGGAACGTG
The DNA here is from genome assembly GCA_947561585.1 of Caprella mutica. Taxonomy (NCBI): domain Eukaryota; kingdom Metazoa; phylum Arthropoda; class Malacostraca; order Amphipoda; family Caprellidae; genus Caprella; species Caprella mutica. Next base: position 109,194 of record CANNZV010003061.1, read on the forward strand.
TTAAGAATTTTGAATTAAAAATGAATGTATCTTATAGATTGGTAGAATGGTAAGTGCAGATGAAGAACATTGGGGGATGAAACTAGACTTCTTTTCGGTGATATTAACTGGTGAGAAGAGATGGTCAGAACTGCACTGGTGAGAAGAGGTCAGATGAGCACTGGTAGAACTGCACTGGTGAGAAGAGGTAATGTAGAGCTGAAATAATTTGAAATGGGATAAATTAAATGCTCTCTGATATTTACTTAGAAATACTTTAAAAGAAGTTATCAACTAGTAAAACAGATAATAATTTTTCAAACATCATGGTTTACTATAAAATAATTCAATAATTGCCTAGTTTTTTTGTATATTTTATTCAAAATGAGAACTGTTCCACAATAAAAAATTACACCATATGATTTTATAAGAAAATTTCAAATAAACATTTGCTACGAACCTACAGATAGATGCCTGAGCGTCCTAGTTTAAGGGAATGGTTTCCGGTATTTTCCATTTTTTTCGGTTTCTTTTTTTTTTTTAATTTAGTTACCCTGCAAATCTACCAAAGAAAACTCATAAAAAATTCCATTCACCTAGTACGTTTGTACGTGTGTCAAACGCGCTTCTCAGTTTGGGGGTTAGGGAGTTATTCTCTTATAGAGAGTGGGTTTCACCCACTAACAATCTCTGTGCGCGCTCGTTTTGCTCTTCAGTTATAACTGAAGAGTCCCAGTCTTCTTGGCTGGGACGAAAAGCATATAGTTTTTTTTTAAATTTAAAAAATTTATTGAAAAATATTTTTCTTCCTCCATTATCTCAGTACCATTTTTTCTCAAATTCTCCACGTTCAAAAGTATAGAACTTTTTGGGGGTTGGTGCTACAGAAAAATGTATAAGAGCTAATATGTTCAGACCGAAATTCCTAAGGTCGTGGTGAAGCCCTTTTCCTATAACTTTTTCTATAAACTTAATTTTTTTTGAAAAACAAAAAAAAAAAAATTAAATATGACAATTTTTTTTTAAATTCAAATAAAAATTTTTTCAGATAGAAATTCAAAAAAAAAGCTGCACCACGACCTTAGGATAGTAGTAGAGAACATATTAGCTTCAATAAATTTTTCTGTAGCACCAACCCCCAAGCCGTTCTATAGTTTCCCGGGGGGGGGGGTCGAAAAAGAAGGTTTTTCGACCCCCACGGGGGAGGGGGGCCCCAAAATGAAAAAATCTCAAAAGAGAGCATATGATTTCTTTTCACTTTACACCTTATGTTAAAATCTCAGCTCAATCGGACAAGTATTATTGGTACATCCTAAATACCGGAAACCATCCCCTTAAGGAGATTCAAAACTACCAAATTAGAATACATGACAAAAGATATCTAATTTCTGAAAAATGTGAATTCGACGCTTAATTGGTTAAGTAAAATTTTCCACATTTGAGTTGCAAAGTAGAAACAAGAATTGATAGAAAACAATATTAAAGGAAAATAGAACTCATAGATTAAAATCCTTATAGTGATAAGAGTGAGTTTCGAATTTGAAAAATCTTACAAAATATTTCAGCAATGGAATAAGAGGAGTGACACCTTGCAAAATATCAGTTTTTGCTATTAGTTTCCTTTTTTAAACGAAGAGTTTAAATTGAGTGAAGAAAAAGAATTAATATTTCCATATATTGTTCATCCTAACAAGTTAAGCAGAACAGAAATATTTTCGGAATTTACAAGTAGCTATAGGGTTAAATTGATGTTTGGCATGAGAAACATAGATTTTTTAAACACTGCATTTATCTTCCATTAATTTGAGACTGGCCAATTCTAATTCCAATCCGTAGAATACTTACTACAGTCAATACTACAAAGGAATATATTACAAACTAATTGAAAAAAAACAATAAAATTAAACAAATTCAACTCCTTACCTATTAAGAAAAAGGAGATTTGCACTGCTGTCGCTTGTTTCTTCAACTTTCTTGTAGGGGGAAGTGATCTGGTCATATATAGGTTGTGGTCTTTCGAGTTCCACCTAGTGAGCTCTCTTCATTGAACTGGAAACAAATTTAATTATAATGTATTAGTTATTGAATAATATGTTTGATGCGAATATAATGGTTTCAAGCATTCGTCAAACGAAAAATAATACAAATTACAAATTAAGGACCTAAATATAAATCTAGAAGTCAGATTGGAAAGTTTAATTTATCTTTAATGGAATGTAACAGAAAGAGAAACAAGCAAAAGCGGTTGTAGGAGGAAAATGAACAAACACATAGCAGAAACTTGTTGCAAATTAAATTAATAAACAATCTAAGAATCATTTGTTATCCCTATATATAGCTTTACTACGATTAACAGTGAATTTCAATGAAAAGAAAAAAGCACGGTCATCATTTAATTTGCAATAGTTCGTATTGAAAATTCCTTTGCCTCTTCCTTCAATTAATGACAGTTACATAGTGTCATTCGGTAAAATTTCTTAAAAATGAAACATGAATATCTTACATTTTAACGATTATGATATTTTTTTAGTATAAGTAATCAAATATCAATCACTTAATATTAGTAGGGGTTTAGCATCTGCTTCGGACCCAAAGGCCACATCGGTGAGGTCAAAGGAAATTAAATACAAGTGACTGGAAGAAGCAGTACCTCCATGAAAAAATGACAATAATCTTAGATACAGAAAAGCTTCTCCGTGAATGCATTCACTCAACAAGTAATAAAAAAGGACATAATTTAAACAACAGGGGCTGCACTCTCGAATGGAAGATTAAAATGAAAAGATGATAGTAAATGAAGCTTACACAAAAATAGCACAAACCTAGTGCTATCCTCTAAAACTGCAATTGGCGTTAAAAAATGATAAATATTATAAAACTGAAAAAGAACCATTAATAATCCAAATTATAAGAGTTAGGGGCCAAAGAGACCCCTTTCTCTTCCATTCACCACAAGAAAGCTTCAGTATAGAGCTACTGGTGCCTTATCAATAAATAAAATTGTAATGAAGTAATTTATATAAGTCATACTTTCATTGCTAAACTGACTGAATTAAGTTTCCTTTACAAAATTGAAGAGAATTTGGTTTTAGAGTTACAAGCTAAAAATTACGAGAAAAAGAAATTGAGATTAAGAAATCACATTTTTTAAAGAATCAACGTTAACCCTTCAACATTAACCTTGACCATATCCAACTGTTCAGAAAATTATTCGTAGACTTTCCATTTTTATAGTGAAAAATATATCTAATATCCTTATATGGAGTTCATACCTATATGTATATAATAAGACTTTAAAATCCTGAAAAATAATATTAAATAAAAACGTATAAATAATAAGTAAGAAGGTTTAAGTTGTTAGTATACCTCAAAAACATTATTATCAAATTCCAAATAAGACAATAGTTAAAATAAATACAAGGAACCAAGAAAAATCAGCATTAAAGAAACGTAACTCTAGACAAAATACCTAACCTTTAACTCAATGACGAAAATTGTCACTCGCTAACGAATATGACTTAAACCGGTTGCTTTTTACGAATAAAAGAAGCATAATATTATATATATATATATAGGGTCACGCAGGTAAATTGCGGTCCTTTAATTTTTAATTGCAGCCCTCTCAAGAGGGCTTGCATAGCTATCAAAATGTTGCATAGCTATCAAAAGAAGCACAGTGCATGCTATAATTTATTAATTTAAGTTTTGACGTGTGTTGTGAAGCTATGATGTTTCATTTGTTAGAGGCCGCAGTTAGTGAGTGGGCCGCAATTTACCTGCGTGACCCTATAATGAAGCATATATATAATGAAGTAATATTAATAAAGCAATATTAATAAAGCATATACCAACTACCTAGAGTCCTAGACTAGGGTCAAGTAGGTAAATTGTGGCACTTTAACTAATTGCGGTCTCTTATCTCAGAAACATTAATAACCATCATGGCTTCAAAGCACTCTCGAAATAAATAAAATCTAGCACAAATTGAGCTTATTATGATTTTCAACAATGCAATATAAATTTATTTCAGAAGGATTTTGAGACTTTTTCAATATGGCCGCAATTAGAAATTAAAGGACCGCAATTTGCCTGTGTGATTAATTATTATGCAGGCATTGCTTTAAGATAAGAGTAGAGAGTAATTTAAAGAAGTATATAAAATCTAATTTAACTATTTTGTAATCTGTTCCAAATATCGACATTTTGCAGGTTTAGATACTTATAAAAATGGTCTACTAACTATAAAAAATATGTCACTATTAATAACTTATTTAAGTATAAAATATTTCTGAAGATCGGTATCATCTCAAAGTCCAGAAGTAAAAATGTGAAAGTTTTAAAAGCACAAATTTTGGTAATAAATTTCAAATTCCATTAGGTGTATTGAGATGTAGTTGTATATTATGGAGAACACTAAAAGCTATTTGAACTTTCAAGAGTAAAAGCGAAATTGAAAAAAAGTACCCAGTCAATATATGGAAATAGGTATGCTCTTGAAAGCAAGTAAATCTGTGAAATAATCATTAATTCATATTTTGGAATGATCTGAAAAACAGAAACCCATGGTAATCAGCTGGACTTCGTATCAGCTTTAAGCTAAATGCAAAAAATAAACCGGAGAAAAAAATATTTAGAGTACATATCTAAAGAAAACAAATTTGAAAAACTAGCTGCTGATCACTATTGCGAATATATCAATTTCATTGATTAAGCTGCCTGAAAATTAAAGCATTTAATAATTTTCAGAGAGTTATAAAATAGCGCTTGAAAATAGAGTTCTAATTAGAGACTGAAATTTTGCGTTACCTTCACCTCTATAAAATATTTAGTCTCTTTGATAATAACTAAATATTTTATAGAGGTGAAGATAACGAAATTTTTTAGTTTCTTTGATAAGAACTCTAAATATATTATAGAGGTGAAGATAGCTATTGCGTTTTGCTAAAAGCTGTGACGAAGTCTTGCACAAAATTATTGATTTCTGCTTTGTGATTTCACCTAGGGTCATGCAGGTAAATTGCGGCCCTCATAAAACATTCTGAACTGGAATTACATTAAAATGTTGCATAGCTATCAAAAGAAGCGCAGTGCATGCTAAAATTTATTAATTCAAGTTTTTGTCGAGTGTTTTGAAACTATGATGTTTCTGTTATTGGAGGCCGCAACTAACCTGCTTGACCCTATAACTTCACCTGTATGTCCTTGATTTACCTCTATAAAATATTTAGTTATTATCAAAGAGACTAAATGTTTTATAGAGATGAAGGTAACGCAAAATTTCAGTCTCTCTAATTAGAACTCTAAATATTTTATAGAGGTGAAGAAAAAGAGAAATTCCAGTCCATTTGATAATTACTTTAAATATTTTATAGAGGTCATCTTTACCTCTATAAAATATTTAAAGTACCCTTATCAAAGAGACTAAAATTGTGCAATATCATCACCTCTAAAATATTCAAGAGTCCATATCAATTAACGAGACTTAAATTTTAAAATTAACTACATAACGTAATTTCAAGAATGTAGCTACAAAAAAAGTAGCATTCAATTACATTTCACAACGTTAGAAATATATCGGTTAAAAGTTGAGACCATAGCTTAAAATAGATAGTTTATATATACACAAAAGAAATTTAAATTAAAAACTTTCGATATTCAAAGTAAATATTCAATAAGCTTTGAAAAAGTAGAATACTGAGCTAAAAAGGTTGGAAAATACTTATCAAATAAATTCTAAACTATTCTGCTAAGTTAGTTAACTCATTCTTGACAACTTTTTGAATAGAGGAATACATTATTTAATCACCATCCATCATTAAAGCTAGAGACAAAATGTCCCGCCGCTCGTCAACATGAACAGAGTTTGCTTATTTGCGGGGTTAAAGTATGAATTAGGGAGGAGCGTACCATAAACCTTATTACAGCTGGGACTAATTTATTCATACGCGTCTAAATCATCTGACGGATACACTTTTCTCTGATAGTACCTATACTGTGATCGATCTACTGAGTTAGGTAACGAGAAAATAAATTTAAAATGCACTGAAACATGGGAAAAAGACCAAGAAAAATGCAATAAATATTGATCTTACTTGAATATTAGGTTTAAAAAAAAAACTCAATAACATTGTGGTCTAACTATGTTTTTTTGAGTTTCGTGAGGAATTGAACACCTACCTGTGTCTGTGTGCCTCTGAAATAATAGACGCGGCGTTACTTTGGTTATCATTTTCACTACACACAATTTTGAAATACCTAAATAGAGAAATGATGAGAATATTTTTTATGTAATATAATTATTGAAAGATATTCAATTTTATTAAAAATACAAATTGTACAAAGTAACAACCAATTCAAGCCTCTATATATAATTATATTATAATTAAATTAACTTTATATAATAAAATAATATCTGTATTATTTCCGATACCTAGTATCAAATAATATATTTCCAAAATGCATGGGTAAACAGTAATAGCAATCAAAAGTAAAAGAAATATACACAAAAATTACAGAAAGTTGTCGCAAGTCGCATGAAAAAATCAAACTCATTTGCTCGCCGAAGTTAGTCTGACGATATCGTACGTATTCTGACGACCAAATCGCAGCCACTGTAACCACTCCCATTGGAATGCATGAATTTGATTTTCATCCGATTTCATCAG
>CANNZV010003062.1:0-74646 GCA_947561585.1 Caprella mutica
TATTACACCTTATAGTAAGAAATGAGTCACGGGTACATTTATTACACCTCATAGTAAGAAATGAGTCAAGGGGTACATTTATTACACCTCATAGTAAGAAATGAGTCACGGGTACATTTATTACACCTCATAGTAAGAAATGAGTCACGGATACATTTATTACACCTCATAGTAAGAAATGAGTCAAGGGGTACATTTATTACACCTCATAGTGAGAAATGAGTCACGGGTACATTTATTACACCTCATAGTGAGAATGAGTCACGGGTACATTTATTACACCTCATAGTAAGAAATGAGTCAAGGAGTACATTTATTACACCTCATAGTAAGAAATGAGTCACGGGTACATTTATTACACCTCATAGTAAGAAATGAGTCAAGGAGTACATTTATTACACCTCATAGTAAGAAATGAGTCACGGGTACATTTATTACACCCTCATAGTAAGAAATGAGTCAAGGAGTACATTTATTACAACCTCATAGTAAGAAATGAGTCACGGCTACATTTATTACCCCTCATAGTAAGAAATGAGTCAAGGGGTACATTTATTACACCTCATAGTGAGAAATGAGTCACGGGTACATTTATTACACCTCATAGTGAGAAATGAGTCACGGGTACATTTATTACACCTCATAGTAAGAAATGAGTCAAGGAGTACATTTATTACACCTCATAGTAAGAAATGAGTCAAGGAGTACATTTATTACACCTCATAGTAAGAAATGAGTCCACGGGTACATTTATTACACCTCATAGTGAGAAATGAGTCAAGGGGTACATTTATTACACCTCATAGTAAGAAATGAGTCAAGGAGTACATTTATTACACTCATAGTAAGAAATGAGTCAAGGAGTACATTTATTACACCTCATAGTAAGAAATGAGTCAAGGAGTACATTTATTACACCTCATAGTAAGAAATGAGTCAAGGGTACATTTATTACACCTCATAGTAAGAAATGAGTCAAGGGGTACATTTATTACACCTCATAGTAAGAAATGAGTCAAGGGGTACATTTATTACACCTCATAGTGAGAAATGAGTCAAGTAGTACATTTATTATTATGAGTCACAAATGATATTATTTATTAAGTGCCAAATAGTTTAATGAATTTATTTCCAATTTCAATATAAATATGCATATAATACCCTATGAATTTTTCCACAAATAAGAACACCAAAAAATTCAATGAAAGTTATTAATCTATGCATGTTTTCGGTAGGCCTATGCCCATACTGCCCTTCCTCTGCCCCATTTCATCTCTACATATAACAATAGGAAGAAAGTCTTCGAGCGCAAAGGAAAAAAAGGGCTAAAATGTGGCGTGGAGTCAACAGAAGTTTCCGTTAATGAAGTTTCATTGCAACGGCTTGGAAACAGGTTCACTTCAACTGAACTTGGCGAGACGGAGCCACAGAAAATTATCTGGCTTCGAGAAATACTTCCATTGTAATTATTAGTTTGAACTGAGTAATTATCATGTGTTTTTTCTATATATATTATTTCCTAATGTTTGTAACAAATGTTTAAGTTAATAAGTAGGTTTTCTTATTTCACTAAGTAATATAAAAACTTTGAGCAGGAATTAAACCTGCAAAAACGAATCTTTAAATGACTATTCAATCAATACTTTTTCATTTTAATAAGATGGCTTAATGAAAAGGACATCATATCGACTGCTCCATGCTGACATCACAATATTAGACTATTGATGTCCCTTTATTGAGGCGAGAACAAAAGACTGTAGTGTACCTGTGGATGGGGTGAAGGGAGGGAGAGGTGAAGTGTAATAACTGGTGAAAAGGGAGTAATACTAGTCACAATGACTAGCACTAGTCACCAGGAATAACACTAGTCACCAGGACTAACACTAGTCATCAGGACTAACACTAGTCACAAGGTAGAATAAACATATCTTCTAGCGACAATTATTTACCCATAAAAACTTAAAAATGATACTTTAAATGGTCATTCTCACCAATATACTATATTTCCATAAACACATTTTTTAAAATTTTCAAATACATACCCTACACAACAATTAGAATCTTCTGCCTCCACATATCACCAATAACTCAGTTCAAATCACATATAAAGTGTGCCGAATTATAGTCTCCGCGGTTCAAGTGCAGATGGATTGTGGGCCAAAGTTTCGTAGTCTATCCTCGATCGCAATCGATGATAATAAGGTAGGTTCGTAACTCCGTTACGGAAAGTCTCTTTCATCCTCGCGCAGTGAGACGAGACTTCAAATCCCTCAATTTTAGACTTGGCTGCTCACTAAGCCTCGCCAGCTCTTCCTCGTCGTCAACACCTTCCAGCCCCGTCCATCATTGCCACAAACTGTGGTTTGCTGTCAAATTTGTGAATACCAATTTTTTTTTTTTGAAAATTCAGCTGTAGAATATTTAAAATTCAGGGAATTAAACAAATCAATCCTGTGTTATAAGATATTGCTATTCATTGAATTTATAATTATAATCTTACATAGATGTTCTCAAGCCTTTGCTTCCCAAACATATTCATATTTTTTTCCTTAATTACATCCTACAATCGTGTGTCCTTAACATCCTATCCCCAATTCCCAATCTTTCATTTCTACATTTATATTTCTGTATATCCTTCAATCCTACTCGCACTCCAGCAGCAATCCATCGTCGCGACTTTTCCCGTTAAGTTTTAAGACGAATCGTGTTTACTCACAAAATTGGCGGATTATTACCTGAAAGCGTCCTCATCAGCCACTGCTTTGAAAACCCACAAAGTTCCTAAGATCGATTGGCTGGATGGATTCAGGCCATCAAACACCCGAACATCTTTTGCAATACGCATAATTCTAATCAATATACTAGTAAAAAAGGTTAGAGCTATTAATAGGTTCCAATACCGTTTCAAATTCACTGGAATCGCTTTTCCTGTGTAATGAAAGAATGTTTATTAATTTTATTATTGATTGAAAATTGGTTTTTGAACGAAGAAACGGACATTAACTACAGGTTTGATTGCAGTGTCTTCATCACGATATTTCAAAGTTCCGAAGTAGTTAGATAAAGAATGAGATTGTATTCAGAGTAGCTAGGAGACTTTCAATTACTATAAATCAGTTAGGAGATAGAGTTCCTCGCCTGAAACTTTGTTTCTCATTGCAAGATAACATCTCACTTTACCGATAGAGTCTGACACCTCCTTCCAATGAATCTAAACGTATTGAAGAACTCCCATAGCTATAGTAGCTTTTATTGACTTCTAATACAGTACCTGTTATTGAATTTAAATTATATTCGAATGCAAGAATGTATTATGGATGAACATATTCTGATAAAAAAAAAGATTATCCCTCAAAAGCCAAAATATAATTTTCTTAAATAATTAGGTTCAATATTATTGTAGCGCGTGGCACCGTAGTCATGATATGATTTGTTTTTCCTTTTAATATGTATTTCTTAATAAAAGTGTGACACACAGACAGACAGACGCAGCTCTTATTATAGTATAGATTTATATTATTTGGCATCTCTTGTGGATATATAATATACATAAAAAGTATCAAAGCAAAAGTGTTTGACTTACTTATAGGGTACCTTTCTCGAAAATTAAAATTGGCTAAATTAATTTACGTACGAAATTCAATTATATAAAATTAAGTTAGTAATGGCACTGCCAGCCAAGACTTTTCTCCGACTGTCAATATCGATAGAACGAAGTTATATTGTGTTTGAGGAGCAAAATAGGACTCTCTCTTTCTTCCTGAAGGATGTCTTCAGGATATCGAGATCGTGAGGCGAATACTGTATTATGAGAGGGGAAATATAAGTGTATTTATCAAGTGAACAGGGATTGGTGCTGTGGAAGGGAACGTCCAAAACAATCACATCCAATTAAACTTTATAAGGAGGCATTTAATTCGATTAATTATTATTGAAGTTGATAACATATATTAAAATGGACAATGGGAAAGAATATAAGTTGGTTATTTTGACTTGGAGTTGACTAGAATTATAATATTTTTAGTCATGATTGAATAAAAATTTCAAACCTTCAAAATTGTAATAACATTTTATTTAAACAGATCATTAAAACAATAAAGAGTTTTTAAACGATAGTCAAATGAACAAAATTAATGATTTATTTATTTATTCATATTCATGGTCTTCAACTTCCATTTTATTATATAAAATTAATCAGGCAATATATTGAAAAGTACAATTACATCCTTTAATTCACCACTGTATAGTTTTTGAACAAAGTACAATGTTTAGGAAGCTATCAGACAAAATTAAGAAGAATTAGAGTTAGGAATTAAAAGAAAAGGGGGCCTGTGATCCCTTGGATACTACCCAATATATTGCCTGTGATCTATTGGATACTACCCATTATATTGCCTGTGATCTATTGGATACTACCCATTATATTGCCTGTGATCCCTTGGATACTACCCATTATATTGGTTATAATGCCTTGGATACTTCCCATTATATTGGTTATAATGCCTTGGATACTACCCATTATATTGGTTATAATGCCTTGGATACTACCCATTATATTGGTTATAATGCCTTGGATACTACCCATTATATTGGCTTTTCTCGTGCATTATAAAATTTTAAATAAATTAAACACCAAATTGTTGAACAAAATTTGTCATTGCGTAATGGTAATTTTTTTGAATAGGTTAATTATAATGTTATTTTTTTTTATTTGGATTGATATCTCTTTCTATTAAATATATTATCTCTTCCATACACCTACTTACAATAAATAATAATCATTTTACTCAAAAATATATACTTCTAATTTTGTTGCTTTGTTGACGTGACACTACAATAATGATTTTTAATGATGAAAAGTATAAAAATGAACGATAGATAGGATATGTAGCTGTGGTTCATGACTAGAGTTGTGACAATATGGATTTAAAATCATAGATCTTAAGAATACCATAGACAAAATGAAATGAAATGGTATCCAATACTATATACCGCTGGTTTAGAACAATCCAAAGTCTTTAAATTCAATCCGTCTAATATATTTTCAGGATCTATGATTTTAAACACATATTGTCACAACCCTATTCATGACATTTCCACCACCTACCCACTGTCAAATGATGATCTGCATCACCTGTCCTCTAACTGATGGATGACCCCTCCCTGGGGGCGATAATGACCTCCCGGGGGAGAGAAGGGGTGGGGTGGAACAACATGGGGGGGGGGGGGGAATTCATCACCACCAATGTTAATGACTCAAAGAAGAAAATTGAGAGGTGACAAGTGTTAGTCCTGGTGACTAGTGATAGTCTTGGTGACTAGTGATAGTCTTGGTTACTAGTGATAGTCTTGGTGACTAGTGTTACTCCTGGAGACTAGTGATAGTCTGGTGACTAGTGTTAGTCCTGGTGACTAGTGTTAGTCCTGGTGACTAGTGTTAGTCCTGGTGACTAGTGTTAGTCCTGGTGACTAGTGATAGTCCTGGTGACTAGTGTTAGTCTGGTGACTAGTGATAGTCTGGTGACTAGTGATAGTCCTGGTGACTAGTGATAGTCCTGGTGACTTGCGTTAGTCCTGGTGACTAGTGATAGTCCTGGCAACTAGTGTTAGTCTGGTGACTAGTGATAGTCTGGTGACTAGTGTTTGTCCTGGTGACTAGTGTTAGTCCTAGTTTTGAATAAGTATGATACTTCATATGAGTCAATACATCAAGTTTAAAAGTGCGTGCTGTTTTATCACTAAGCTGCTATATGAGTTATTTCAAGTCACTCACTGAACTGTGTCACAAAGTAAATAGTGTGTCGTTGTGACACTATTGGTTAAACATAAAATTTTAACTTTTCATATAATATAAATTTTCACACCGAAGTCCGTCACAATAAAGACACATAGAACATATGGTTATTTCACTATACGGGGTTCATCCTACCTAACTGATTCACTATAGAGGAGTATTACTGTTTTGATATATTTTTTCTCCGACTTCTATACTCTGTTTGGGTGGACAGTTCAGCTGATCGGTGGTCTGTTAACAAGACAGCTGCGTAATATGATACGAAGATGTCCACAAATGGTCTGCCATCATTAAAGGTTCCCTTAGAAGCTTCTGTGTACATCTATCTTCAACAGATTTTCTTTTCCCAGTTCATCACATAAAGTTTAAATATAGAGGTCGAATTTATATCTTTTCTATGAAATGCGATAATTTGAATAATTTGGAATTTATTAATAATTTCATAAATTATTTACACCAAAAATAAATTTGTCTTCGCAAGAAAATTGAGATAGAATTTTATTAAGAATTACAAAAAATCAGTAAATTCAAATAATACAAATTATAAACAATATCTGTAAAATGTGGATACTATAGTACAGAGAGAGAAAAAAGTACAACCCATTTGGTCATATTCAATGGGTCATAAAATTATGCTTCGAATCAATTTATTACGTGAGTTGTTTGGACTTTATTCATGTTTTCACGTGTGTTAAAACAACTATGACGTGGTGTGTCATCAAACATTAGTTAATTCCTTTTATGAATTGGAGCAACTTACAATGAGAGTTAGAAGTTACTTTTTTGGGAATTTTAAAGTATGTTCAAACAACTATGACAGAGTGTATTGTAGTAACTCACAAAGACAGTTAATTCAATGTATCTGGTGTATAAATTAACTTACTATGCGAGTTGGCGCTACTTTTTCTAAGCTTAGGAGTGAGTCAAAAAGACTGTTAGGTTTTAACTATCGTCAATTTAACTCATTTTGAATATACCTGCAACTTACCACGTAGGTAGGGACAAATTCAAACAATTCATATGAGTCAAAACCAATCAAATTTGATTTGACTCAACTAATCCTTTCTTTGTGTGTTGAGAATTCGTATTGATAGAGATCTCTATTTGTAAAAAATAAATTATCATTTTACAGGTACAGTTATTTCTTAAAAAAAAAACATATTAAATTGGACAAAGGTTCTTAATTTTGATCCGAATTAACTTTCTCAGCTCTTCATCTTGTTTAAATGTTCCACCACTCAAGATGCTCCTAATTATAACTTCTTGATATATAAACACTCGTAGAAAGATTTCACAAACTCCCACCCTGTGAACCATTGTCAACTTACACTGTCGAGAACATTTCTGAGAGAATTTTTCTACTATATTTAAGTAAGAAACAAATATTTTAAATATAATCATGGTGAAATATAGGAAGTTTTCTATTTTTGGATAATGTTATAGAAATACTGGTTTCTTTCCCGTTCATTTCTCTTCTTACCGGTCTCCTCTTCATACTCTTCATTTTCCTCTTCCTTCTTTTTCTTCTCTCCGCTTCCTCCTCTTTTATGTTTTTCTTCTCTCTTCTTTTCTTTCTCTTCTATTCCTCCTTTCTCTTTCTTTCCTGATTCGTCTCTCCAGTTTCCTCCACTTTCCTCTCTCCTCTTCCTCCTTATTCCTCCTCTTTCCTCTCTCAATTTCCTCATCTCTCCTCTTCCCCCTCTTCTATCCTCTTCCTCCACTTCCTCTCTCGTCTTCCTCCACTTTCCTCCCTCCTCTTTCCTCTTTCCCGTTCATTTCTCACATCGGTTACGCAGTTGAATACTGACTAATGACCGGCGGAAGCAGGAAATTCGATAGTCATCGAACTTCATTAACTTCTTGCGAACTTCACAGTTTCACATATCGAATAGAGGCCTAATCAGAAGATTAGATTTCACAATGTAGGGAAACTTTCATATCACCGACAAATGTTTCAAATAATTTACACTTTTTTCTTAAATATTGAAATAACATTTTCATTTCTGATAACTTGGGATCTGGACATAGAGTAAGTTACGGATTATCGGTCAGTTCTACATCTTCGGTCTTATAAGAAAAAACGATATAATGATAATGAAATTTTTATTTGTATCCATGATACCTTCAGGTTTCATGGATACCATAGAATTACGATATCGTTTTTCTTATATGACCGGAGCACGTGGAACTGACCGATATTCCGTCCCTGACCCAATACCGATATTCAGTACCGGAGGACGTGGAACTGACCGATAATCCGTCTCTAACCCAATACCGATATTCAGTACCGGAGGACGTGGAACTGACCGATAATCCGTCCCTAACCCAATACCGACATTCAGTACCGGAGGACGTGGAACTGACCGATAATCCGTCCCTAACCCAATACCGACATTCAGTACCGGAGGACGTGGAACTGACCGATAATCCGTCTCTAACCCAATACCGACATTCAGTACCGGAGGATAATAAACAGCAGCTACTTTGTTTCTAGTGAATACAAACAGATGCACGCGTCCCCTGGCGGCTAAGTTCTTTGATATTTGTTTGCCAGCAGTGATAGAACTGAGATAGCTTGGAGAGATGTGCTCATCAAACGCACATATTAAAACTATTCAATGGGAAGGATGTCTCTAAAGATGCACCAGATTGAAGCTGAAATCCACCGGTTGGAATGGAAAAAGAGATAGTAAAGATAACATATTTTATTTCGCTTGAATATCTTTGGATGTATATTATGTAATACTGAATTCATCCCTCCGTCTATTATTTAATGGGAGTTTAGAAAATTTCGTAGGTATAAATTGTTTTCACATTATATAAAATATGCACTTTTATAAAACGAAATTAGACCAATATCTTAAAATTGGATGATAGATTTTTACTTTGATTGTAATTTAACCAAATATGAATAATCTAATAATGGGAATATAAACTTAAAACAATAAAATCGTCAATGCTTTTTTAGTTAAGATCTCTATTATCTACATAATTATCACAGATAGTGAATAGTCAAAAGTAGAATAGTGTGATATATTCAAATGGAATCCTGATTTGATCAGATTTCCATCTTCCCACTCTACTCCAATTGAGTGGCAATATTGCCTACATTGCATGCACCCCCTCTCATCCCTCTCTTCCCCCTCATCCCCCTCACCCTCTTTTTACTCTCTTTATTGGTAACCACTCCATTGAAACTAATTAATGTGGTATTATGTAATTCAGTAGCAAAAGTTAGGTAATCATACATCGTGAAACTTTGCCATCTTGTAACAAGGGGAAAGTTATGAATATGCAACCGATATGTCGGTGAGAGAGTTATAGTGGCTTTGGAAGTTATAGTGGGGAGCTGTAAGTTATAGTGGGGAGATGTAAGTTATAGTGGGGCCATTGGAAGTTATAGTGGGGATAGATACCTCTTATCTTCTATGGCCCCACCATCACTTTATCTCTGGGCAGATTTAAGTTACCACTTGGTATTATTTCAACATTATTAAGAAATATATTCTTCCCCTTGATTGGATTTTTACTAATTATTTTTAAATACTATTCCATACGAATGTAAATAACTAAAACCTTTATATAGCCTTTTCATGAAGGAAAGTACATCACCAATCCAAACCAGTTAATAACTACATAAACTTTTAAAAGTATACTCTTATTCTTTCGATGCCAAAGACTCTCTCGATAAAAACAATAAAAAGTAGCAAAGTTTTGCCAGGTAAAGCAGATCAAAAGATAAACTCATTAGGCAGCCATCAATTCCAGCAAGATGATCCTAACCATATTTGGCCGCGGGCAATTTGCTGTAACATCTTTGAAGTCCCTTGTACCACTCCAAATAGAATTGGTACTTTGTGTGCTCCTGTATGTTGAGCAGATTGATAGAGAATATGTATATTGTAATATAAACGACACGAATGATTTGGAATAACGTATTTATTTTGAAAATTTAATTTCGTAAAATTTTGTTCTAAAATTTTTATGGAAATTAATTGTAAATAAATTGTGTCTTTATCAGTGGTTTAATATTTAATTTGAGTATTATTAACAGTTTGTACACAAATTAAAGACACGCAATTTACTGTAAAAACATAATTGAAATTTAAACTCATATAATATAAAACTCAGAGGTACATTTTCGCATATACAGTACATATATCGTATGGGTAGACTCTGCAATGTCAATATTTAATTAAAATCAATGGAAAATAGTCAACACTTTCCCATTTTTAGAGAATCTTCTAATTAAAAAATTACATAAATTCATCAATTTGACAATATATGATTTTCTAGAGAGACAATAGCAATCTTATTAGCTGCAAACAAGATTTCTCACTAAAGTAGATATGATAATAATGAGCAAGAAGATACATCTCTTATTATCAGGAAACAATAAGGAAAAAAGTGACACTCATTGGTCGTAACCAGAGAGACAATCAATAAGTCATGTTTCTTCTTGTTACGTCACTCCTGGGAACTGAGAGTTCCAAACAAGGAGCCTTAATAAGCCATTTAGGGGCAGCATTGCTAGAACTCGGATTTCGGGAAAGAAGCACAGCCATGAATCGGTTTTCCGGGGAAGTATATTTTCAGTATTTGAATTTTCCGGGGAAGTAAATTGTTATTATTCGGCTTTCCGGGCAAGTACATTGTTATTATTCGTCATCCCGGAGACGTAAATTTTTAGTATTTGGATTTTCCGGGAAGGAAATTGTTATTATTCGGTTTTCCGGGGAATTTAATTGTCATCAAACAGATTTCAGAGAAAAACGTAAATAAGATTCAGATTTCTGTGAAAGCTCATTCTCTAATCATTAAAATATTCAAAGCTCAAAATCTGTAAAAAAATACAGAAAAAAAACACTTATTATCCTGCTCATAAAACAAATTGGTTATTATATCAAATTGTTTACCAATGTTGTCTACAAAAAATCAAATTTAACTCAATGCATGAACGAACCTATTTAAATGCTAAATAATTTCCCCCTACTAATAAAGAGTATACTGTCTTTTGATATATTTATTTATATATCAAATCAATCACGCTCAAGAAATTTAGATTTTTTTATATATTTTTCCATCTTTTTTGTATATATATTATTTTATTATTTTTTCATATTATATATTATATATGAGGTCTGCACCTTAGAGTAATAATATGAGTTACACCAATATTATTAGCATTGAACACCCGTTATTTTTAACGGGGCAGTACACTAGTTGAGAAAAATGTTCACAAGAAATCAATCCTAGAAGTGTTCTTCAGAAATTTCTATAAACGAGAAGTAGGTAACCGTGAAATAAAATGCATTGGAAATTATTCTCGCTTGGAATAGTGATGGAAATTATACTGCATTTCATATTAAATGAATCAATATATATTACTAATGAATTAATATCGTTCTATTTCAATAATGGAAAATATTGAATAAAGCACAAATGAACTCTTTCAATATCTGTCATTTATATTAAACTTATAAATATTGAGTTGTAAATAATTTTTAATTCATGTTTAACACCTGTATTAAGTCATTTACATCCAGAGAAGTATAAATTAAAAAAAAAACGGGCTGAAATGTATATATACGTACATGTTCGACAATAACGTAGTTTCAGTTAAATTTATTACAACTTATATATTGCTAATATTTAATAAACTTCACTTTATCTCAAAACTGTACCGTTAATGAAATGTACAGTCAATAGGATCAGTATGTATGATTTGATAATAATTGCCACCGGTATTTGCTCTAATAACAAATATCTCCGGGTTTTTCTTTACATTATTTTGGTAAGTCAGTGAGCCAAATAAGACATCGTGGTGAATCGATATAATAAGGGGATCTGCCAGAGCTTCTCCTTCTCTTCTGTTTGCTGATGTTCTAAGCTAGGTTGATAGGTTAGAACCTACCTGGCAACTAGCCAACGTCAATGTTATTCGAAAACTGTCTGGTACATATAGATAGGGTAAGTTACGTAATATCAGTCGGTTCCACATCTTCGGTCAAATAAGAAAAAACTATATAATTGTTATTATTTTATCGGTATCCATGATACCTGCAAGTATCATGGATACCAATCAGAATTAAATAATAAATATTATATCGTTTCTTTTTATATGACCGAATATGTGTAACCGACCAACAATACATAACTTACCCTAGCGTTTGTATTAAATATAGCAATGTAAAACATTTAAATTATTTCCAAGTAGCATGCAAATGTATTCACCAGATCCCATAGAAAGGACGTTGTGAGCAATAAGTTCTTGAAGGGTGTGGTTCTAATGCAAACAGTCTGGCGCCAAATCTCCTACGTGGCACCGAGCCAAATTCTGGCACCAAACGTGTATAAAAACATAACTGCTGAGCAGTGAAGTTTTGTCTGAAGCTCCTTCCATTCATTCTCATTATAATCGATATAATTGCTGTGAAATGTTCGTACTTGGAAGATATAAGCTCATTAAACCTACCAAGCAAGCCGGTACACATTTCTTTTTAAATTGGATATTAGTTTTTGAATGAGTATGTTGAGAATTACAATCTCAAAGAGAAATTTATAATGAGATTGTAGAACATTAGAGAAGAAAATTAAACTGCTGGAAATTCTCAACACATTTAAATTGTTAACTATTATTAGGTCTCTGATTTTAGAAATTCTGAATTTAAATATTTAGTTTGTACTGGAAGAGAATTCAAATATTATTAAAAATTAAATTTTTCACCTTTGGTTGTATGGGTTCTTTAATCCACACACTGTACCTTTAATCCACACACTGTACCTTTAATCCACACACTGTTCCTTTAATCCACACACTGTACCTTTAATCCACACACTGTACCTTTAATCCACACACTGTACCTTTAATCCACACACTGTACCTTTAATCCACACACTGTACCTTTAATCCACACACTGTACCTTTAATCTGCACACTGTACCTGTAATCCACACACTGTACCTTTAATCCACACACTGAACCATTAATCCACACATACTATACCACTGGTCATCCAGCCATAGATTCTAATCAGGTTTCTTGTCATCGAAATCACGCTAGTTCAGTTTCCAGCTGACCGTTTGCTGCAGAGTGGTCATTGATGACTAAAATGCAGTCCAGTTCTGTCCCCTGAGTGTCGAGCTCAGCACTTTTAGACCATTCGAAATACTCAATTAAAGAGCCGTCCATTCAGTAATGAAAGGAACAATTCTGCTCGATACAGTAAATTAACACATCTTATATTAATAAGGGTAAGTTACGAATTATCAGTTAGTTTCAAATCTTCGGTCATATGAGAAAAAACTATATAATAATATAAATTAAATAATTATTATGTCGTTTTTTTTTTAATATGACCGAAGATGTGAAACTGACCGGTAACTCGTAACTAACACTTAGCTCATTTGGTATGATTTCAATGAAATTATTTTAACATTAACAACTATATAATATATTAAAACGTCAAAAATAATGATATCAAAAGAATTAATAATACTCTCAATATTTTGCTACGTCTTTTAATTTTGTTTTAATTTATAGCATTTCCTTCAGGATCATAGGAATAAATAATGCAATAATGTAAGAATATTTTAATTAATCGACTGTAGCAAAATATCCAGTCCCCAGATAATAAATTTCGAACTGATCAGGTCGACGCTAGCTAAAGGCTTTCTAGAAAATGCAAATGAGATGTAGCCTAAGCCATAATAGCAGCCTCTGCATAAATGCTACTCAATTAACATTCAATTCCCTACATAGGATCCAGATTAAGTTATCTGTTGATTACTTAGTACTAGGTTTGTGCTTTTTAAATCAGTATTGAATCGTTCTAAACCAGCTGTATATATAGTATTCGATACCCTTTCATTTCGTCTATGATTTTTAATATCTATGATTTTAAAAGCATATTGTCACAATCCAATTAGTTTGGACAAAGGTGGTAAAGTTCTACTTCATTATTTGCCATCTTATCAGAAGTGATAAAATTCGATGTCACCATGTTAAGTCAGAGGGACCACTTAAGTAAATGAGAGGAGGTGGGAAAATTGGTGAGTAGCCCTTGGTGAGAGAGGGGAGAAGGGAGGGGGGGGGGGATTTCCCCTCTTTCCTTTATTGGCAGAAACCCATCAATCACGCACTGATTGGCTCCATTAACATCAGAATGAAGAGATAATCCGATACAAATATTTTACAGTTCACAACCCTATTGAATTTGAATGAACTGCTAAAAATGATCCGAGGGATCGCTAGATTAGACTCTGCAGCCAGGAAGCCATTGACTTAATATATAATTAGAAAATAGGCTGCAAACATTGCTGAGATAAATTAAATGTAAATCTAATATATTTGTCAAGGCCAAATATATTATCCTACGTTTTGGCCAGCAAATGTTTCCTTCAAAAAGGAAAACAAAAAATGACCAATAGGAAAAATGTTGAAAAAAATAATTTTGGTCATAATATTCAATGGTCGTATTGATAATACGAAGCAAGGCCAAGTGAAAGACTAAAACAAGACTGTTATACTGTTACAGACTAAGATAAGAAAACTGTTAGACTGTTACAGACTAAGATATGAAAACTGTTAGACTGTTACAGACTAAGATATGAAAACTGTTAGACTGTTACAGACTAAGATATGAAAACTGTTAGACTGTTACAGACTAAGACAAGACTGTTAGACTGTTACAGACTAAGACAAGACTGTTAGACTGTTACAGACTAAGACAAGACTGTTAGACTGTTACAGACTAAGACAAGACTGTTAGACTGTTACAGACTAAGACAAGACTGTTAGACTGTTACAGACTAAGACAAGACTGTTAGACTGTTACAGACTAAGACAAGACTGTTAGACTGTTACAGACTAAGACAAGACTGTTACAGACTAAGACAAGACTGTTATACTGTTACAGACCAAGATATGAAGAGTTGGAAGCTACCCAACTAACTCAGCACTCAAAATCGATACTTCAAAACACTAATGAATGTGGGGGACTATCTCTCCTATGTATGGTCTCTATCTCTTAATATCTACTATCATCTCTATCTCTTCATATATATTATTATTTCCTACCTCTATCTCTTTATTTATACTATTATCTCCTATCTTTATCTCTTAATATCTACTATTATCTCGTATCTCTATTTCTTCATATCTACTATTATCTCATATCTTTATCTCTTAATATCTACTATTATCTCATTCTCTATTTCTTCATATCTACTATTATCTCATATCTTTATCTCTTAATATCTACATAACGCAATATCTTGCTAGTTTTTCTATCTAATTTATTTTAAATTACTATTTATAGGCAGAAACTCGGCCATTATTTCAATTTACGTCCCATAAACTCAATATCATGTCAGTATTGTTTTATCTTTCATTATCTCTTACATCTTAATACTTTCAGTATCTATCACTCCGTATCTCTCCTAACTCATTACCTATCGGTAGTATCTCTCCATATCTCTCATTAACTAGCCAGTATCTCGATCTTGACTCCATTGTCTGCCTAGTTCTCCAGTCCGCATTTTCTAGCGTATTTTACAAGGTGCCTGAGATCCATTCTAACAGAGACTCCTATCTTCACACCCTCTAATCTAACTTGGAATTCAGTCCTATTCATTCAATGGTTTAAGTCCTCTCGAACTCCACATAATGTAATTGAAATGTAATTGGAATCCAGACCATTTTTGGTTTAATCAATCTCACGGATTCTCAGTCCATTATGTACTTTTTGTTGATAGATTTCGGTCTATTTTAGGTGTGGGGTTAAATAGACGCTGCAGACAGTCTAGACTCTAGACTTAGAGGGTAATTAACTTACCCCTTAAGCCGACTTTTTTCCTGAGTTCATTATGAATAATAATGAATTTCTTTAATGATATTTATGTACTTGTACCTTATTTTAATCGTTTGATATAGTGTTTATTTTAAACTTGTGATGGGACAATATTTCCCACCAGTCGTGTACATCACAAACTATTGGGACAAGATGTCCCAATAGAATATGAATGTTACTAGTGGGACATATTTGCCCTTTCGGCGTGAAAGGGTTAAAGTAGATTAATAAGTATTTCTCTAGAGTCTGATATTAATAAAATCGATATATGTGTGCATTGATTCATTTAAAATTGCAAAATTTACCTTATTCATGAAGTTCTGAATTCATTCTACCATATTATTTATTTCCAAAAAAATTTTAATTGGAAATTCCAAAATGAAAATTTTATTTCATAATTTTTTTAGAAAGTCAATAAAAGAGAAAATCAACAAAAAATCAAAAGCGAAAATGAATCTCTAAAATATGATATAAACATAATAATTATTTCAATGTTCATAATATATAAATGGTATTGATTTTAATATCACCAACATGTCTTCAAACCGTAATTTTTATTTAAAAATTTATAAACAATTTATTCTGAGTACATATTATTTCCCATTCTTTATAAAATAGTTTATCAAGTGTTTTGATAATTCTGAAGAAACGGCATTGATAAAATTATCCATCGTCATAAGTACGATAAGTTGTCGTATTACAGAGATTGTACTTAATCCTATTAGCAGCGATTGGATTAATATGAGTCACACCAACCTCTTCATTTTCCTCCCACTACCACTTCTCAAACCATTCGTTAAATTTACGAGTTTTGTGTATTCCTTAGAAATAAAGAAACCCTGATTAAAATTTTGAATGGGTTCCAAAGATTGGATTTTAAATTTTAAACAGATAGAATATTCAAGAAGAAACAGATAAGGACGGAAAAATAAAGGAAGACATAACAACTGAAATATGACGCTAAATGACGCTAAATGACGCTAAAATGCTTGGAGAGCTTCCAAATATTATCTTAATATTCCTCAGTATAAAATCATGGCGGTGGAACGGCAGACAGAAAGAAGGCCTGCCTGCTCACTCACTCTAACTTTTAATTCACTTTCTGGAAATTCCTGCTAATAAATTTAACGAGAATAACATTTTTCCAAATAGACGACCTTTATTGAAAGTAATATATCAAAATTTTACAAAAAAGTATTTAGAAACTTTTTTCTTTCACAGGAAAAAAACAAATTTCAAAAATATAATTTTTCACCGCTACAAATCAAAATAATACAACATAAAATATGAAAATCTTCTTAGTAGGTTCATGAAAGATAATTCATAATTCTCTTACTATTTAGTGGCCCGGGGTACCACATATTACGATGTAATAAGAAGTTAATAAATGTTAATAAAGATGAATAATGTAAGGGGATAGTGGCATCATTGGTGGAGAGGACAAAAGTCCTAACTCCAAGTCAAAACCAGTGAAGTGTGAAGCCGATAACGATAGCGTCCTTAATGGCCCTTTCTCTTTGTCCGCAGCAGCTACAAATTCTTATATTCTCTCACAGGGTTCCTGTAGAAATGGTAACATTCCATGAACATCCTCTGGTTGATGCTGGGGAATATATTCTATATCCCACTTGTGTATCGACACCCTTTCGGTTTTGTCACGTAATCACAAAATCAATAGAAACTTTTCGCATTATGAGCTGAAGAGATGGACGTGTTTCTTTTCTCCTATGATCATCGATAACATTCCTCAGGAGCTTTATCCTATCGAATAACCGTTCTTTTGATCCTATTTTATCACATATAAATGCATTATATATGATCTAAATATCGTACACAAACAATTTATAGAAACTTTTCGATATTGGAGATTTTGATGAAGGATATTTTGGGTAGTTTTTTCTGAGAGTTTGGATAGAAGCGGTGAGTGATTAGCGGCAAGTCAGCTGTTCTATTAGCTAATGGAGAAGTCGAGTAATGACTACAACAAAAAATTATGGGTCACAGGGAGTAGTATTCGACTCGCAAGAAGTAAATCTGAGCATGGAGTCGGAGTGACTTTATGCAATGAGTAAGAAGCAGAGACATAAGGAGATTAGAAAGCATTGAAGAACACTTCGGCAAGTTCGTAGACTCTGATCAATTTGCAATAAGTCTGGCTTAAGAGAGTCTATAATTTACATACTCCAAACTCTGGAGGTAGTAACTGCTTTGCTGATCCTCTCTATGATGATGCACTCTAGCCTATAAACACTATTTGCCGTCCAAACTTTTGAACCTAGATTGTAACTAGGTCTATATTCAGAATGCAAACAGAGTGTGTTTCAAAACTATTTGACTGCCATTTTATTTTTTAAAACAAATTTTTACCATTAAAAATAAGAATATAATCTGTACAGAAGAGGAGTTTTAAGTTCTATTTTGTAGATTTTAATATAAAAGTTCTAATAGTAACGTAGTTATACTGTATTTTTGAAGTTTTAGTTTAAAAAGATCAAACTGTACTTCGGAAAGAACTATTCCATGAAAACAATAAAGAAATAGTAAAATTGAATATTTGCAATATTTTATAAAAATTGAAGTACATATATATATAGATAACTTATAGGTTTTAACACATCAAACATTTAAAAATATTAATCGTTCAATGTAGAATATCAAAACACAATAAAATCAAGTTTTTACTCACGTGTCGTAATTCTCTGTATTTCGGTTAGCTGCGACCCTGCAAAAGAGAAATTAGGTATTAGTAGGAACTAGTAGACTAGGTTCACTTTAATTATTCTAAGGCGTTCGCTTGCATCGATGAGTTGAACAATCAGCTAACGTAGCGTAATCCCCAGACAATCAGCGTAATTGATGTCATTTATGTTGTACACATCCTTAGAAGTCTGCGGAGTCTTTCAAGTCATTCCCTAGCTTGAAATCCACCATTAGTGTACCATTCACACCCGACCTACAGAGCTATTATTTAAATCTACTCTCATTTTTCAGCGCCCTTGTTCTCTCTCTCGGTAGGTACGATCCTCTAAAATACTAAATGGATCTTCCAGGTAATTGCAGATAATTGGAGTTTTTGATGACGTTGATGAAGATTTATCAGTCTGATTTAAAATTTACAGAATATTATTTCCTTTATTCAGGTTGATGAAAGCCATCAACAAAAAGCCAAAATATTCATACTTTTAAAGCTCTGGCCAAACAAAAGGCTTGTGAGAAAGGGAAGTCAATGAAAGGAAACCGAAAGGAAATGCATATAATGAGTCTGCCGTGTGTCGGGACAGCGCCAAATGATTCGGAACAGACCAGAAATCTTACGAGGTGTAGCGACTGATTGAAGTGATTCTAGAAAGACAAATTTGTAGATCCTTATTTTATTATATAGTGAAATGGAAAAAATAATGATATTGATTACGTTCAGTACAATCAGTACAACTTCTCTATAATGAAATCTTGTATAGTGAATGTAATGTCCTGAGTAAGGAAGTAGCCTCTATAGTGAACAAATTTTCTTTAGTCTGCCATAAATGAAAAAACTGATGATAACTGATGGCCACTAAGGACAATTTGTTCACTATAGACACATATAGAGGCTACTTCCTTATTCAGGATTTTGCTTTCACTATACAGGATTTCATTATAGTTGAGTTATACTGTACTATGGAATATCATAACACAATAATTAAAGGGTAACACGATTATTCATTCGAAATTAACCTTATTATCCAATAAAGAAAAATAATACTGATGAAAAAAATAGAAACTCAATTAAATATTAATAGTTTATGATTGCTATGTTTAAATAATAGATTTTTACCTAGTGAGAGTAGAATAGGTTACTATTTTTATCGATTAAAACATCCGTACTGAAGCTCTCATTGTTACGGTGGTCTTTTACTCACTCTTTAAATCTCTCCCTTCACTAAATTATTCGTAAGAACTTGAAGAATGACTCTGGATTATTGAATATCGGCGAGAAGATCTGTCCTAAATCTGATGGTGTCATCAGAGTATTGGGACAGAGGCAATAAAAAACAAGAATTGCGGCATCATGAATAGACGACTTCCATGGAGTAAGAATACGACACTAAAACAGTACCAGAGTAAGTTACGAATTTTCGGTCCGTTTCATATCTTCGGTCATATATGCGTGATTATGATCATTACGTAATTTTTATTTTATCATGGATACCAATAAATTCTTATTAATAATTATTATATTGTTTTTTTCTTATGACCAAAGATGTGAAACTGACCGATAATTCGTAAGTTACACTAATTTATTGTGCTGGTGGTCTCGGTTCATAATTGGGGAAATGATATCTAGATCTTTGAAACATTTTAGTGACATAATAAGACTCTATTTTCACCCTGTGGTGAATCAGAATATAAATATTTCACTTCAATTGGAGAACATCGTAACAGAATCGATTCAAATACTGGGAAACCGGATTACTATAATCATCAAAAATTATCGACACAAATATTGTAACTTTAGGAAAACTTTGGATATTTTTTTGGATAGAAGCGATATATAAGCGAAAAATATATACAGAATGGGATATAGTTTTAAAATTCAGTTCCTCCAGAATTCACTAGATATTTTTTTTTTATAATACTCTAGCAAATAATTCATGAGAGCCCCTTGATACTCCTCTACTAACCGATAATAAAATGACTTTAATATATCGAATTTTAGGTCAAATAAACCTGTAACTGCAGGTCAAAAAGATATCGATTTTGACTATCGAACGACGTCGTATTTTCAATTTAGGTAGGAAAGCAATATGATAAATTAGAAGAATTATAGTAAATCTTCTTACACCATTCTCTCCATTGTGGATCAAGAACAATAATCTAATTTCCGGACCTTTGATCAATTTAGTTCTAATCTCATTGATTCCACTCCGGTGAAGTGATGAATCTATAGTACTCTCCGCAACGTATTCTACCGATAAACACATCCTGAGTACAGCTGCAGCGCCATCCGGTATAGAAAAGCACCGATCAAAAAATATTGCTCAAACTGAAATTAGTATTTTAATATCATTATAAACCATCTTGTAAATTATATTTTCTATTTCGCAGTGTCTTATTTCGTTCATTTGGTCACCGTTTTGTCCTAACTGATAAAATTAGTTGGCCTGGCCGCTGTCCCCACTGAAATCCTCATTGAATTACAGACTAATGAAGGCAAATCAGAGTCCTAATATCTTACAGGCGGAGCTACAAGTCCGAAGATTTGAATCTTGAACATTATATTCGGTGATGTACTTGATATATGTTTAACACACTTTCCTTTGGTACTATAGAGCAATCTGCAGAAAGTCCTAAAGGATTCTTCCTTATGATCTAACTTTGTTATGAGGAGGTGATGATAGGATCCTCTTTGAATTCCTTCACGGCTTTCCTTTTTAATATTACTCATATATTTCAGCAACTACGTGCTTCGAAATCAAGAGCGTGACGTAATGGTATGTAGACACAGGCAAAGAATAGTGTCCTAGCTCTTATTACAGGTGTTGTAGATGAAAGTGGTAAAAAGAATCGACGGAATTGGTAAACAAATTTAAAAACTGTTAGGGTAGTCATATTGGCAATTTCAAAGACTGAATCTCATTTGACCTGATAATAACTCTGCAACACCGCAAGCTTATAATTGGGCAGCAAAAGGTATCATTTAACTGCAAGGGTCTCTTTCTTTTGTGCCGTTGATAGCGATATGGCTGGTGGTGATTGTGTCTAAATGGGTTAGGGGGGCTATATATTCGCAGTCACTTAGCGGCGAGTGCAGCAGAGGCCCTACTGCATACCAAGCAGATCTCACTTATTGTGCACCCACCGCAAAGGAAATATGACGAGCGACGCACAAAAATGCGCGGGTTAATGTATGATATGATGGGATTTATCAGAGAGAGACTTATTTCAACGAGATAGAATATTTGAAGTTGTAGAGCTTTATTTGGAAACCTTCTTTTGAAATGAGGAAAAGAATTAAGATGAGTTGAGAGAAATTTTGACGGTGGTACTTTTTAGATGTGAATAATGGATCTAATTTTAATAATTGTGAAAGTCCTTTGATATTTAAATAAGTTAACTGAATTTACAATTTTCCAAAATAAATTAGTAAAATGTGTTTCAAAAACTTATACTTCAAGAAAACTGTAGCAGGACGTTTCTATCTTTTTAGAAGTGTGTATTCATTTTGCGTGAAACATCAGAAAAATATTGCTTCATGATATTCAACAGTATGCTAATGACTGCAGAAAAGCTACTTCCTGACTTCTCTTATTATAATTTTAAGGCTTATTAAAATTTAATTATCATGATTCATACACGTTTCACTCTCATAATTATTGTTTCAACTTCCTTATTTCGGTTTCTATTTCATGCATTTTTACGCTCCTGACCATTACTATCTCCTGTTTCACTCGTTTGACCAATCCTAAACAGAGAAAAAATTACGGGTCAGACTGACTCATCACTTGAGTCAAGACTGGCAAAACTCCAATATTGGATTCTTTTCCCTTGAGTTTTATTGAAGTCTTTTCTACATGAGTAAATCTAACTATGAAAGAGGAGTCAATATGACTCTTTTTTATGAGTAAAATAGTATTATGAGTCAAATTGGCTCACATTTTTGAGCTGGTTTTGGGACAAACTGAAAAATCAAATTTTGAGTCAATTTGACTCGTATTTTTTCTTCATTGTATGCATGTTTCACCACTAATCTTCTATCCCTGTTTCACAGATACCATTCCTTCGTTTCACATGTTTCACAGATACCATTCCTTAGTTTCAGATGTTTCACAGATACCATTCCTTCGTTTCAGATGTTTCACAGATACCATTCCTTCGTTTCACATGTTTCACAGATACCATTCCTTAGTTTCAGATGTTTCACAGATACCATTCCTTCGTTTCAGATGTTTCACAGATACCATTCCTTCGTTTCAGATGTTTCACAGATACCATTCCTTAGTTTCACATGTTTCACAGATACCATTCCTTCGTTTCACATGTTTCACAGATACCATTCCTTAGTTTCACATGTTTCACAGATACCATTCCTTCGTTTCAGATGTTTCACAGATACCATTCCTTCGTTTCAGATGTTTCACAGATACCATTCCTTCGTTTCACATGTTTCACAGATACCATTCCTTCGTTTCAGATGTTTCACAGATACCATTCCTTAGTTTCACATGTTTCACAGATACCATTCCTTCGTTTCAGATGTTTCACAGATACCATTCCTTCGTTTCAGATGTTTCACAGATACCATTCCTTAGTTTCACATGTTTCACAGATACCATTCCTTAGTTTCACATGTTTCACAGATACCATTCCTTCGTTTCAGATGTTTCACAGATACCATTCCTTAGTTTCACATGTTTCACAGATACCATTCCTTCGTTTCAGATGTTTCACAGATACCATTCCTTCGTTTCACATGTTTCACAGATACCATTCCTTCATTTCACATGTTTCACAGATACCATTCCTTCGTTTCAGATGTTTCACAGATACCATTCCTTCGTTTCACATGTTTCACAGATACCATTCCTTCTTTTCACATGTTTCACAGATACCATTCCTTCTTTTCACATATTTCACAGATACCATTCCTTCTTTTCACATGTTTCACAGATACTATTCCGCCGTTTCTTGGCTAATGCTTCACATGGAGGCAAAGACACGAATAAAGGCTTTGCCTCAAATGTTTTTCAGACTTTTCCAGTGCCTATTCAAACATGTTTTCATAATTTGAATTTAGGCCTGGGCCTCCATTCAAAAATATCTACTAGCGGATTATATCTTTAAGGGATAGCAAGGAAAGAAAGATGGGGATTTGTATCTTACATACGACTCTGCTAACTAAATAAAGTTTCAGAAGTTTCAATGGTTTGATCTGAAAATATTATTGAATACTAGTGTACGCGTGCTATCAAAATTGATGAACTTTTTAATAGGTATATTGTAAGGATACTGATGGTAGTCAAATTATGTAATAGTTATTATCCAAGGATTAGTTTTTGCGCAAATATTTTCAAATGAATATAATTTAAATAGTTATAAACCAATTATTGAACTGATATCAGAATAGTTTTCTAGCCATGCTATCATTTGCTTGCCAAGCGTATTATTAGGTTAGTGTGACTGACAGACAGACGTAAGATGATTTGTTATATATTATTAATTTAGAAGTCATTGAGCCTGTATTAAATTTCTAGATAGTTGAAGACTAAAATTAAATAATTGTGTTATAAAACTATAACTAATTGATTAATGAAGTATTGATTTTTTTTTACAATTTCTATATTTTCAGTAATATGATGGAAAACTTTCTGATTGTATAAGAAAAAAATATTAATTCTCTTCCTCCAATTTTATACACTTTTTTCTCAAATAATTCCATCATTTCAAAATGGACAATGACAAATAAGAACATTTCTCTACAACAAATGATCAGTCGAAATAACAATGGAATTATTAGAGGCAACATATCGAGCAATAAGAACTGAAATTCCGTGTATTTTTGGAGTAGAGTCTTAGGTTGGTCTTATGGCAATATCTCCTGTAAGTCCCCACTAAGACCTTATGTCAATAGGAGAGTTTTACCAGACCCTCTACACTAGTAACAAATCTACAACTTATTTCAACATTTGAACGGAGAAATGATTGCTACGTTGAAATATTTGTTATGTTGTACTGAGACTTAAATTTTATATGTTGAATTGTATTGATATGTAAGTTTTGTTGCATTGAGATGGATTGGAAATTAAGTATTTTGCTTAAGCTAAAAATTTTGACCTAGTTTTTGAAAAAAAAACATTCAAAAATACTGTTTTTTTTTGAAAACCTAACTTTTGCTGTACCGAATTGTATTGAAACCTAAATAAATGCATAGAATTATTCTATTATTCGTATTACCAAGAATTCATATTACCATTTGAATAGTATAATTGATTATAATGTTTTATAGAAAGGGGAAAACTTCCACATATAGTTAACAACTGCTTATATTCAAGTTATAAAAAAGTTGATAAAATACCAATGAAACATTTAATATTTTTTCATCTATTTTTTCTAATAGCTGAACTGATTATTATTTGAGAAATAATTTAACAGAAAGTTGATGATGTGTTAACAATTTAAAATTTCTATTTGACAGAACTAATTCTAGTTAAGAAGATTTTAAATTACTGTAACGGTAGTTAAATACTCTTTGTCTTTTCCGTAGACTTTCTTCGTAATTTGACAAAATTAAAAAATATTCAAAATAAGCAACCTAACTTAAAGAAAATAACTAAACATCAGGTGACAATGTTTCTTAGAAGAAGGTAATAATATTTTTAATTTATCGATTCAGACGTGAATTTTCCATCTGCAAGCTAGGTAGAAATTTTTTTGGGTCAACATTGTCCCAATATAAAACAAAGTACTAATTATTATTTAATGTTTATTTTTATTGGTATCCATGATACCAGCAGGTATTATGGATACAATTACAAATTAACAATTTTAATTGATGTTTCACTAGTCTAAATTGATAAACTAGAAAATATTGAATCATTTTCTTAACATACATTTTAATGGTTTAGAAAAATTTTGATAAAACAAACTTTTCTATTCTGATGCATTCCACGATAATAATAAATGAAATATACGATTATAAATTGTAAAAACTGACCTAAGAATAACTAACCTGTATTGCTACCACTCCGATAATAATAATATAAATATAAATCCTTAATTTCGCAATAAAAATATATCCCATTTTTACCTACTTTCAGTTTTGATATTTTTTAGATATCATAATGGGGGGGGGGGAATTGTATTCCCCCTGCCCTTCTACAGTCACCCCCCAGTAACCAAAAACGTATCAGATCTACTCAAATTTGAATGGTATTTTTTCTAAATGCCCCCTCCCCTGTCCCCCCATTGCATCTTTGGCAGAATTTCCCCTGGGAGCTCATGAAATAAAGAGTGTCAATAAATAGTGAGGTTGTTTTATTGACATGAATTCAATGCACTTAGTACAAAGCAGTTAGATCACTTTACCATGAAAAATCGATAACTATACATTTTCAAAAGGAAAAATAAATTTGTGGGAGTTAGTATAGTTTGTGAAAGTAAGTCGAATTTTATTGAAATTCAATCGAATTTTATTTGAAACATGATTTGAGCAATCGAATAATTTTTTTAAATTTTAAATTTCTATAAGTGATTTTTTTAATGCGTTCGAGTTTTCTTGTTTCAAAAAACTACATATAAAAAACTTGAAAAAGATAACGGTATACAGCTTAGAACTAAAGTTGTCTGCTAAATAAAATGTCACGATTAAGTCATTCAGTCCCCTTCACCTGTTCACATCAGACCCATTCACCTGTTCACATCAGTCTTCTTCACCTGTTCACATCAGTCCCCTTCACCTGTTCACATCAGTCCCCTTCACCTGTTCACATCAGTCCCTTTCACCTGTTAACATCAGTCCCCTTCACCTGTTCACATCAGTCCCCTTCACCTGTTCGCATCAGTCTTCTTCACCTGTTCACATCAGTCCCCTTCACCTGTTCACATCAGTCCCCTTCACCTGTTCAAATCAGTCCCCTTCACCCGTTCACATCAGTCCCCTTCACCTGTTCAAATCAGTCCCCTTCACCTGTTCACATCAGTCCCTTTCATCTGTTCACATCAGTCCCCTTCACCTGTTCACATCAGTCCCCTTCACCTGTTCACATCAGTCCCCTTCACCTGTTCAAATCAGTCCCCTTCACCTGTTCACATCAGACCCCTTCACCTGTTCACATCAGTCCCCTTCACCTGTTAACATCAGTCCCCTTCACCTGTTCACATCAGTCCCCTTCACCTGTTCACAGCAGTCCCCTTCACCTGTTAACATCAGTCCCTTTCACCTGTTAACATCAGTCCCCTTCACCTGTTCACATCAGTCCCCTTCACCTGTTCACATTTCCCCCTTCACGCTGTGTCGCGTTTTCCCTGGCAACACATTGTGTTTCCCCAGGTTTATTGAATAGAATTTCGTTTGAAGTGATCCCCTTATTAAATAGTCCCTAATGGATTTATTGTGCTGTCAATGCGATCATTCTCCCCTTATTAAATTTACATTCTTATTTTTCTCTCTTTGGATTTTTCGATTTTTGTAGCAGCCTAATATTTCAGGTCATTTTGTTCAATTCGTTAGTTAAATCTTGAAGAATGTTAATCTAATAATTATTAATTTTAATGATAATGAATTTAATTATATATTGTGATGACAGAAACCCAATTGGTATACTTTTCTATTGTCGTAGATCAATTTCTATTTTGTCGGAGAGGCAAAGTTTTACTTTTGAAATGACTGTAGAGAGATGGTCGTAAAGAGCCTCTACACGGTATGGGCGGACTCGAGATCGTTACAGAACCACTCCAAGAGATATATGGGAGATACTTCCTACCCTACCAACCTACATCACCACCCTCCTTCCAACTCCACATACCTTCCTCTTGCCTTCATATTCTTCTTCCTACTCTACATACCGACATTTCTGAAAGTCCAGTCTCTTTCTTATTCTACCTTCTCTCTTTTCCACTCTTCCTACTTTACCTACCAATTACTATATCACCACCCTTTCTCCTACTCTACCTTCCTTACTTCCAATCTTCTTCCTATCTTATCCTACCTTTCTCCCTGCAACTCCACCATCCTTCCTATCTTTTATTGGAGAGAACTTACGATAAGATCATAGAAGAATTAATGCAGCCTCTTCTTATTGGAACTACTACATCTTTCTCTATTGGTACCTACCTACCTTCTCTTATCATATCTTCCCTCTTTCCTTTCATATCCCACCTTCCTCCTCCATCTACCGCGCCTTCCTATCTTCCCCACTTTCCTCTTTCATCTCTCTCCTATCCAGTTCTTATCATCTTTGGTATCTCCATTCGCTTTCATAAGCTTTTAATTACAAAAATACTTCCCCAAAGCTGATTTAGTTTCAGATACAGCATTTAACATTAATAAAGAATAGTTTTCATTAACGTTCATGTAACCTTTAATTTAAACAGGTACACTACATTCCTGTCACTGTAGTATCGAATACTTCATTTACTCGTAGGACATCTTAACAAGTGTCCGGCAGGCTCGACCAAGGGATTATTTTCAACTTTTCCTGCTCCGTAATGCCGGACTAAAAGTGTGATCCCCTGGAACGAGCGGCTGCGAGACGAAGATAACCGGATTTTCCGCCGATATCGCTACTCGGAAGTGCTTTTCCTTCTTGGAGCGAGTGCAAAATATACGCTCGTGAATTAAGTCTTGCTAAAATATGACTAGGAAACCACATTTCACTTAGAAACACCGTTATTCATGCTTAAGTTTAAATTTGAATACAATTTTTATTGGATATAAAAATTGCTAAATCTAAAAAGTTTACTGAATTTTCAAATAGTTTCAGACTGTTTACATTTTTACAAAATTGAAAACTTACATCAATTTAAACTGAAAATAGTTAAAATGAAAAATATTTCACCATAATTTTCTCTCCTAATCTTCTATGGCCCCACCATAACTTCCTCTCTCAATCTTCTATGACACCACCATAATTTCTCTCTCAATCTTCTATGCCCCTTCTTAATTTTCTCTCTCAATCTTCTATGCCCCTTCTTAATTTTCTCTCTCAATCTTCTATGCCAGACGTAACTTTCTCTCTTATTCTTCTATGGCCCCACCATAATTTTTTCTAGAAATGTTTTCAAAGATCAAATCTCGATGTTTGGAACCAGTTTAAGTTGGCTAACTGACAAGAGGGATGGCAATGGGCCAAAAATATTAAGAGGAGCTTTAAGAGAATTAATCATCTTCTTTGCTTCTATGAGATGATAATAATCTATATAAAAAACATTGAATTAATATTAATGGATTCATACTCTATTCGGTATAAAATTTCTCTTGTGTGATGAATAAATTTTCTAACGAAATTTGTACCTAATTTTTTACAAATTAAATGAAAATGATAACCAATACTATGAGATAAATTGTATTAAAAATAATTGACTATATATATATATATATAATATAATATATATGGAAAAAATAATTTAAAGCAAAAATATCGTAGGAGATATGCAATAGTCTTCTTGTATTTATTTACAAAATATCTTGTATAGATAATGAATTTATAAATATTATACTGTATATATTATTGAATTAATTATTTGCTATATCAGGTAACAATATTTAACCGGTATAACTTATAATTTACATTAAAAATAAATTATAACAAATTAACAATATATGATAACAACAAATGATAACAATAAATGATAACAATAAATGATAACAATAAATGTGAACAATAAATGATAACAGTATATGATGACAGTATATAATATATGATAACAATATACAATAGATGATAACAATATACAATAGATGATAACAATATACAATAGATGATAACAATATACAATAGAAGATAACAATATACAATAGATGATAACAATATACAATAGATGATAACAATATACAATAGATGATAACAATATACAATAGAAGATAACAATATACAATAGATGATAACAATATACAATAGATGATAACAATATACAATAGATGATAACAATATACAATAGATGATAACAATATACAATAGAAGATAACAATATACAATAGATGATAACAATATACAATAGATGATAACAATATACAATAGATGATAACAATATACAATAGAAGATAACAATATACAATAGATGATAACAATATACAATAGATGATAACGATATATAAGATATTGTTAGTGATTATATTATTTTTCTTTGATTAATATTATTTATCCTTTCGTGATTATTATTAGCTATTATTTATGGATTATTACTTATTGGTAAGAAATAAGATGTTTATAAGAAAAGAGGAATTACTCTCTATCTTCTTTGAGGGGAATTATGAGAGGTAATCCCACTCATAATGAACATCATCAGGATTATGACTTATGAGTGATAATCAATAGGATTATGAGAGAATGGTGAACATGACATCATAATTATGAGAGAATGGTGAACATGACATCATAATTATGAAAGAATGGTAAACATGACATCATGATTATGAGAAAATGAAATACTTGTCATCATGATTATATATATGAGAAAAAATTACGATAATTATGGGGAAAAATAACAATAATTATGAGAAATTATAAATATCAGTCGATCTAAGAAAGTGGTTGCTATAAATTATCACTTAATTAAATATAATTATGAAAAATAATCACTGCTTATAACTCATAAGATGGTCATAATAACGATCATTTCGAGAGACGGGTGTATAGGATAAGTTTTTAATTATCGGTCAGTTCCACATTTTAGGTCATATAAGAAAAAACGATATAATCTTATTATAATTCTTCTTGTTCGTTCGTTAATTCCTTCGTTAGTTAGTTCGTACATGTGTTACGCTCAGAATAGCAGAACTTTAGATTTAAAAAATCAAAATTTTCCCAAAACTAAAATTTTCCCAAAACTAAAATTTTCCCTAAACTCAAAATTTTCCCACAACTAAAAATTTTCCCAAAACTAAAATTTTCCCTAAACTCAAAATTTTCCCACAACTAAAAATTTTCCCAAAACTAAAATTTATCTAAAAACTCTCACATTTTACCAAATCTCGAAATTTTCCACAAACTCGAAGTTTTGTGTGTAGTACAACAAACTGCATAACGGTCATATACCTATGTTGCAAGGAAATTAAGGATGTGGTCTGCTGCCCTTTTTGTTAACTTGGAAGTTAAATATAATTAGAAAAGTAAGATAAAATACATCATAATCTAATTAGCTCTGAGATCCTGTAGAGAATATAGGCTATACTCGTTACCCAAGTAATTACAGTATAACCCCAATAGTTATAGTATAGCCCCAATAGTCACAGTATAGTCCCAATAGTCACAGTATAACCCCAATAGTCACAGTATAGTCCCAATAGTCACAGTATAGCCCCAATAGTCACAGTATAGCCCCAATAGTCACAGTATAGCCCCAATAGTCACAGTATAGCCCCAATAGTCACAGTATAGTCCCAATAGTCACAGTATAACCCCAATAGTCACAGTATAGCCCCAATAGTCACAGTATAGCCCCAATAGTCACAGTATAGCCCCAATAGTCACAGTATAGCCCCAATAGTCACAGTATAGCCCCAATAGTCACAGTATAGCCCCAATAGTCACAGTATAGCCCCAATAGTCACAGTATAGCCCCAATAGTCACAGTATAGTTCCAATAGTCACAGTATAGCCCCAATAGTCACAGTATAGCCTCAATAGTCACAGTATAGCCCCAATAGTCACAGTATAGCCCCAATAGTCACAGTATAGCCCCAATAGTCACAGTATAGCCCCAATAGTCACAGTATAGCCCCAATAGTCACAGTATAGTTCCAATAGTCACAGTATAGCCCCAATAGTCACAGTATAGCCTCAATAGTCACAGTATAGCCCCAATAGTCACAGTATAGCCCCAATAGTCACAGTATAGCCCCAATAGTCACAGTATAGCCCCAATAGTCACAGTATAGCCCCAATAGTCACAGTATAGTTCCAATAGTCACAGTATAGCCCCAATAGTCACAGTATAGCCCCAATAGTCACAGTATAACCCCAATAGTCACAGTATAGCCCCAATAGTCATTGTATAACCCCAATAGTCACAGTATAACCCCACTAGTCACAGTATAACCCCAATAGTCACACTTCACTAATGTGACCAAAGTGCATTTAATTTACCGGTGGTGTAACCTCAGATCTTTGGACCCTCCACCACTTTACATGAAAGTTCAATTTCACGCTACTGACTTCGGTTAGAGTATGATGGGTCTGTCTGGGAGGGATTCGAACGAATGGAGCGATTGAACAGAGTGTAGGGATTCGAACGAATGGAGCAATTGAACAGAGTGTAGGGATTTGAACGAATGGAGCAATTGAACAGAGTGTAGGGATTCGAACGATGGGAGCGATTGAACAGAGTGTAGGGATTCGAACGAATGGAGCAATTGAACAGAGTGTAGGGATTCGAAAGAATGGAGCAATTGAACAGAGTGTAGGGATTCGAACGAATGGAGCAATTGAACAGAGTGTAGGGATTCGAACGAATGGAGCAATTGAACAGAGTGCAGGGATTCGAACGAATGGAGCGATTGAACAGAGTGTAGGGATTCGAATGAATGGAGCAATTGAACAGAGTGTAGGGATTCGAACGAATGGAGCAATTGAACAGAGTGCAGGGATTCGACCGAATGGAGCAATTGAACAGAGTGTAGGGATTCGAACGAATGGAGCAATTGAACAGAGTGCAGGGATTCGAACGAATAGAGCAATTGAACAGAGTGTAGGGATTCGAACGAATGGAGCGATTGAACAGAGTGTAGGGATTCGAACGAATGGAGCGATCGAATTATGTTTTAGGATACGAATTCATTTGATTGATATTATATTCGATCAATTCCCTATAAATTTTAAATTTTATGAAATTGGCTTTATTCACCCTAAATGATTTGAATATCCATCTTTAATAGCAAGAAATTCATTTCAATGTCCAAACAGAATAATTAAGGACACTGTACTCACTTGGTCTTAATCCTTTCCCTGAGGTCCTTCGCCCGGTCCTTAAGGACCATGAAGGAGTCCAGTCCTGGCATCTTGGCACTAAGTTTGTCACAACTAGATTGCTAAGTGGCTAGTCTCGAATACCATCTTAGAATGTTCTGTAATAGACACTTTCCTTCACAAACTCACTAGCGCCATCTTTAGGAGAAAACCTGATGGAGAAAGATAGGGAATATTATATACTTTCATATCTAATTTTATTAAATTTATTCTATTCAGTTTTTGCAATTGTTTGAATAATATTTTACTTCACTAGTTTTCTTGACAATAAATTGAACAGTGTTTGAACCATTTATTTTGCCATGTAGTGTGTCAAAATAGGAAACTCGTAATAAATTCAAAATATATATCTTAATGTAAAGCTAGACAATATTTTCCCATCAAAAACAAGGTGAATACTATATATAATTTATTACAAGGTGAATACTATAATTCTTTACAAGGTGAATACTATAATTCAGAATTACAATAATTCAGAATTACAATAATTCATTTACAACTTTTCTAGGCACATGCGAATGAGAGTAATTACCTTTTATTGGTCGGGTGGCTGTTTCGTGCGACGTCGAAGGAAATCTACGGGAAAAACACATGAAATTATAAAAATGTTTGAAAATTTCTTTCTAAAATGCTTTAATAATCACTAATAATTTAATTATTACTTAAGTAAAACTCCTCTATAATGAAATCCTCTATAGTGAATGTAGTGTCATGAGTAATGTACTGCACTGAATAATGAATAAATTTTCTTAGAAAACTAAAAGTAAAGAAGTTTCATTACTCAAGACTCTGCTTACACTCAGGGTACAGGAACATAACGGGTATAGTAACTAGTAGACGACGCAAAAATATGACGTCACCACAACAACACATTTCTTGCATTTGCATGTTAATATCGAGAAGTTTAAAGTCATTTTATAAGGGTTTCGTGTAAAAGAAAAGTGAAAATGGCGATTGAACCTCAAAGTTGAATATATAGATATAACTCAGGTGTGTTTATATTGTTCATTTCTTTTATTTATCTATCATAAAGAGGGTCTTGAACATATGCTACCTAGGAGCCTAAACTAGTGCTAGTTAACTGCTTAAACTGTAGTTCCTATGAATAACAATTAATGAATAAAATAATGGAAGTTATTGATACGAAAAAAATTAAATTTAAAAGTGACCAAGTTTAAGTAGATTGTTCCATGTTTCAAAGTGTGGTCAGAGTCGCCATTTCCAGTCACCCGGTGGTCACGTCAAACTAGATTCGATGAGCTGATTACCATACCCGTAATGTTACTGTACTCTGCATACACTATACAGGATTTCACTATGGAGGAGTTATGCAGTAATATATTTTACTTTATGGCTGGCCCATGAAAGATTAAGATGTGACCCACCATAATTCTTTGAGTATAAGCATGTATAGAAGATTTAATAAATAAGTGATCAATGAACATTATTTCTAAATTTGGTTTCTTCAGAATTGTTTTTTTTTTAATTTATTAAGAAGCTTCAGAATTATATTAATTAATTATTGTATATTTACAATAATAGAGTTAAAGTATTCCTTATATCATTGACTTATTAAATGATTTTAAAAATATAATGGTTAAAACTGGGTTAATTAATTAATTAGATTATATTTATTAATGTATTATTATTTTTTTAATTAAACTAAGAAACTAAATACTATTCTTTCGTATATGAATTTTGTCAAACATAGTTAAAATAGGTGATTAGGATGTATTATTGTAGTAATAGAGTAATCCATCCTAGTTAGAGTGACACAGAGATGGGGCAAATAGTCTAAAGTCTACGGATTAGATCACCCAGATATGCACGGCTTATATTAGCTAGAGACTCTAGAGCGATTGATGGCTTTTTGATGAGGAAAGAGAGGGTTGAAGATGGGACACTGTGGGACATAGGGACACGATGAGGGATGGGACACTGTAGGACATTAGGACACAGTGGGATATAAGGACACGGTGGGACAGAAAGACGCGGTGCAAGATGGGACACGGTAGGATATGGGACGCAGTGAGGGATGGGACACTGTGGGACATGAGGACACGGTGAGGAATGGGACACTGTGGGATATAAGAACACGGTGAGGGATAGGACACTGTGAGACAAGGACACGGTGGGACATAAGGACACGGTGGGATATTTAAAGACACAGTAATATGGGACACTCTGAAAAGTAAGGAAACTGTGTGAGATGGGACACTGTGTTAGATGGGACACTGTGTGAGATGGGACACTGTGTTAGATGGGACACTGTGTGAGATGGGACACTGTGTAAGATGGGACACTGTGTGAAATGGGACACTGTGTGAGATGGGACACTGTGTGAGATGGGACACTGTGTAAGAGATGGGACACAGTGTTAGATGGGACACTGTGTAAGATGGGACACTGTGTGAGATGGGACACTGTGTGAGATGGGACACTGTGTGAGATGGGACACTGTGTAAGATGGGACACTGTAAGAGATGAGACACTGTGTAAGATGGGACACTGTTTGAGATGGGACACTGTTGGATATGGGACACTGTGTGAGATGGGACACTGTGTAAGAGATGGGACACAGTGTTAGATGGGACACTGTGTAAGATGGGACACTGTGTGAGATGGGACACTGTGTGAGATGGGACACTGTGTGAGATGGGACACTGTGTGAGATGGGACACTGTGTGAGATGGGACACTGTGTGAGATGGGACACTGTGTGAGATGGGACACTGTGTGAGATGAGACACTGTGTTAGATGAGACACTGTGTGAGATGAGACACTGTGTGAGATGAGACACTGTGTGAGATGAGACACTGTGTTAGATGAGACACTGTGTGAGATGAGACACTGTGTAAGATGAGACACTGTGTGAGATGGGACACTGTGTGAGATGGGACACTGTGTGAGATGAGACACTGTGTGAGATGGGACACTGTGTGAGATGGGACACTGTGTGAGATGGGACACTGTGTGAGATGAGACACTGTGTGAGATGAGACACTGTGTAAGATGAGACACTGTGTGAGATGAGACACTGTGT
Organism: Caprella mutica; assembly: GCA_947561585.1. NCBI lineage: Eukaryota > Metazoa > Arthropoda > Malacostraca > Amphipoda > Caprellidae > Caprella > Caprella mutica. The sequence goes on from CANNZV010003062.1 coordinate 35,350, forward strand.
TAGATGAGACACTGTGTGAGATGAGACACTGTGTAAGATGAGACACTGTGTGAGATGGGACACTGTGTGAGATGGGACACTGTGTGAGATGGGACACTGTGTGAGATGGGACACTGAGTGAGTGGGACACCCTGTGTGAGATGGGACACTGTGTGAGATGAGACACTGTGTGAGATGGGACACCCTGTGTGAGATGGGACACTGTGTGAGATGAGACACTGTGTGAGATGAGACACTGTGTGAGATGAGACACTGTGTGAGATGAGACACTGTGTGAGATGGGACACTGTGTGAGATGAGACACTGTGTGAGATGAAACACTGTGTGAGATGAGACACTGTGTAAGATGGGACACTGTGTGAGATGAGACACTGTGTGAGATGAGACACTGTGTGAGATGAGACACTGTGTGAGATGGGACACTGTGTGAGATGAGACACTGTGTGAGATGGGACACTGTGTGAGATGGGACACTGTGTGAGATGGGACACTGTGTGAGATGAGACACTGTGTGAGATGAGACACTGTGTGAGATGGGACACTGTGTGAGATGGGACACTGTGTGAGATGGGACACCCTGTGTGAGATGGGACACTGTGTGAGATGGGACACCCTGTGTGAGATGGGACACTGTGTGAGATGGGACACCCTGTGTGAGATGGGACACTGTGTGTGATGGGACACTGTGTGAGATGGGACACTGTGTGAGATGGGACACTGTGTGAGATGGGACACTGTGTGAGATGGGACACTGTGTGAGATGGGACACTGTGTGAGATGGGACACTGTGTGAGATGGGACACCCTGTGTGAGATGGGACACTGTGTGAGATGGGACACTGTGTGAGATGGGACACCCTGTGTGAGATGGGACACCCTGTGTGAGATGGGACACTGTGTGAGTGGGACACCCTGTGTGAGATGGGACACTGTGTGAGATGGGACACTGTGTGAGATGGGACACTGTGTGAGATGGGACACTGTGTGAGATGGGACACTGTGTGAGATGGGACACTGTGTGAGATGAGACACTGTGTGAGATGGGACACTGTGTGAGATGAGACACTGTGTGAGATGGAACACTGTGTGAGATGAGACACTGTGTGAGATGAGACACTGTGTGAGATGGGACACCCTGTGTGAGATGGGACACTGTGTGAGATGGGACACTGTGTGAGATGGGACACTGTGTGAGATGGGACACCCTGTGTGAGATGGGACACTGTGTGAGATGGGACACTGTGTGAGATGGGACACTGTAAGAGATGAGACACTGTGTAAGATGGGACACTGTTTGAGATGGGACACTGTTGGATATGGGACACTGTGTGAGATGGGATACTGTGGGATATGGGACACTGTGAGAGATGGGACACTGTGTGAGATGGGACACTGTGTGAGATGGGACACTGTGTGAGATGGGACACTGTGTGAGATGGGACACTGTGTGAGATGGGACACTGTGTGAGATGAGACACTGTGTTAGATGAGACACTGTGTGAGATGAGACACTGTGTAAGATGAGACACTGTGTGAGATGAGACACTGTGTTAGATGAGACACTGTGTGAGATGAGACACTGTGTAAGATGAGACACTGTGTGAGATGGGACACTGTGTGAGATGGGACACTGTGTGAGATGGGACACTGTGTGAGATGGGACACTGAGTGAGTGGGACACCCTGTGTGAGATGGGACACTGTGTGAGATGAGACACTGTGTGAGATGGGACACCCTGTGTGAGATGGGACACTGTGTGAGATGAGACACTGTGTGAGATGAGACACTGTGTGAGATGAGACACTGTGTGAGATGAGACACTGTGTGAGATGGGACACTGTGTGAGATGAGACACTGTGTGAGATGAGACACTGTGTGAGATGAGACACTGTGTAAGATGGGACACTGTGTGAGATGAGACACTGTGTGAGATGAGACACTGTGTGAGATGAGACACTGTGTGAGATGGGACACTGTGTGAGATGAGACACTGTGTGAGATGGGACACTGTGTGAGATGGGACACTGTGTGAGATGGGACACTGTGTGAGATGAGACACTGTGTGAGATGAGACACTGTGTGAGATGGGACACTGTGTGAGATGGGACACTGTGTGAGATGGGACACCCTGTGTGAGATGGGACACTGTGTGAGATGGGACACCCTGTGTGAGATGGGACACTGTGTGAGATGGGACACCCTGTGTGAGATGGGACACTGTGTGTGATGGGACACTGTGTGAGATGGGACACTGTGTAAGATGGGACACTGTGTGAGATGGGACACTGTGTGAGATAGGACACTGTGTGAGATGGGACACTGTGTGAGATGGGACACTGTGTGAGATGGGACACCCTGTGTGAGATGGGACACTGTGTGAGATGGGACACTGTGTGAGATGGGACACTGTGTGAGATGGGACACCCTGTGTGAGATGGGACACTGTGTGAGTGGGACACCCTGTGTGAGATGGGACACTGTGTGAGATGGGACACTGTGTGAGATGGGACACTGTGTGAGATGGGACACTGTGTGAGATGGGACACTGTGTGAGATGGGACACTGTGTGAGATGAGACACTGTGTGAGATGGGACACTGTGTGAGATGAGACACTGTGTGAGATGGAACACTGTGTGAGATGAGACACTGTGTGAGATGAGACACTGTGTGAGATGGGACACCCTGTGTGAGATGGGACACTGTGTGAGATGGGACACTGTGTGAGATGGGACACTGTGTGAGATGGAACACTGTGTGAGATGAGACACTGTGTGAGATGAGACACTGTGTGAGATGGGACACCCTGTGTGAGATGGGACACTGTGTGAGATGGGACACTGTGTGAGATGGGACACTGTGTGAGATGGGACACTGTGTGAGATGGGACACCCTGTGTGAGATGGGACACTGTGTGAGATGGGACACTGTGTGAGATGGGACACTGTGTGAGATGAGACACTGTGTGAGATGAGACACTGTGTGAGATGGGACACTGTGTGAGATGAGACACTGTGTGAGATGGGACACTGTGTGAGATGGGACACTGTGTGAGATGGGACACTGTGTGAGATGGGACACTGTGTAAGATGAGACACTGTGTGAGATGGGACACTGTGTGTGATGGGACACTGTGTGAGATGGGACACTGTGTGAGATGGGACACTGTGTGAGTGGGACACCCTGTGTGAGATGGGACACTGTGTGAGATGGGACACTGTGTGAGATGGGACACTGTGTGAGATGGGACACTGTGTGAGATGGGACACTGTGTGAGATGGGACACTGTGTGAGATGGGACACTGTGTGAGTGGGACACCCTGTGTGAGATGGGACACTGTGTGAGATGGGACACTGTGTGAGATGGGACACTGTGTGAGATGGAACACTGTGTGAGATGGGACACTGTGTGAGATGGGACACTGTGTGAGATGGGACACTGTGTGAGATGGGACACTGTGTGAGATGGGACAAAGTAATAAAAAGAATTTTTATAAAATGAATCACACAAAATAATAAAATTCTACTATATATCAATATATAAAATGAAAACCAAAAATATATTCGAAATTTAAATTGTTTGCTCAATTATCTTTCTCTACATGGTTTAACCGTTTGTGCCATAAGAACACATATCTCTCTGTCACCTATCAACTGATACATTTTGCGTGATTATTTGGAGATAATTTCCTAAGCCCCCCGAAAAAATCATGAATAAGCTATCATTTATTAGAAGACATCATAAGCACAATTATGATTTTTATTCTTAGTTAAAGCAATTGTTAATAAATTTGTAGTTTAACGTTAAAAGTAACCCTGGAATAGAAGCCTCTTCCATTAGAAGTCTTTCAAACGTTGTGAATTAAGTAAGCAGTAGAAAGGAATCTAATTTTTTCTGGATTTTAGAGAATAACCGATGTCTTACTGAACAGAAACACTTGTAATATACTTTCTTAAACTGGATATTATATACAGAAATTGTAATGCAAAAAAAAGGATTTATTAGGTGATGGTATTATAAATTTTCTACTGGATATGAATCATGAAAGTGACTTAGAGTCGCTTTTTAATTAATATATATAGTGCCTATGTTCCGAGCAATTTACCGAATTACATAATCCAAGAATTAGTAGCGCGTTTTTAACTCTGAACGCCCAAAGTGCCTACGAGGCCCGGCCCAGTTTGATATATTGATTCATAATTTGAAAACCAATTGACAATGAAAATAATACAACAAGTTGTATATCATTTTTAACCAGATGAACCTCTGAAGCCCCAATGAAGTACAACCGCGGATGCCTCACATTTTACGTCACACTATCAACTTCATATGAACCATTTTTTGATGTGAATCAAAATGTGTTGCAACATGGAGCGTATGTATTTCATCCGAGCTCTAGATTTCTAAATAAAAATAATTAATAAAAGAAGTTTCATTAATTTCACTAATTTTACATAAATAGGTCTTAGAGACTTAGAAAATTAAAGTCAGGATTTCCATACGTAACTCAGGTTAAGTTTTTAAGTATAATCTTATTAATCTATAGTCCTACCGGAACCAGCCTCTTTGTCATTCTGGATGTTCCAGGGTTAAAATCGTGCAGCGCACTTTCGAGATTGCACAATTCGGTAAATTGCGTGGAACATGAATACTATCAATCTTCGTGAATATAAAAAAAAACATGAATTTTTACATTTAGTGTGGACACTGTGAGTGTCCACACGTTTTACAATAGAGCTTATAAACACTGTGAGTGTCCACACGAACTACAATAGAGTTTATAAACACTGTGAGTGTCCACACGTACTTCAGTAGAGTTTATAACCAAACTGTGAGTGTCCACACGTACTTCAGTAGAGTTTATAAACACTATGAGTGTCCACACGTACTACAGTAGAGTTTATAAACACTGTGAGTGTCCACACGTACTCAGTAGAGTTTATAAACACTGTGAGTGTCCACACGTACTACATTAGAGTTTATAAACACTGTGAGTGTCCACACGTACTACATTAGAGTTTATAAACACTGTGAGTGTCCACACGTACTTCAGTAGAGTTTATAAACACTGTGAGTGTCCACACGTACTCAGTAGAGTTTATAAACACTGTGAGTGTCCACACGTACTACATTAGAGTTTATAAACACTGTGAGTGTCCACACGTACTACATTAGAGTTTATAAACACTGTGAGTGTCCACACGTACTACAGTAGAGCTTATAAACACTGTGAGTGTCCACACGTACTACATTAGAGTTTATAAACACTGTGAGTGTCCACACGTACTACAGTAGAGTTTATAAACACTGTGAGTGTCCACACGTACTACAGTAGAGTTTACACGATTACAGTCGCCAGAAAAATTATAATCAGGTTATTTTTATTCTTCTGAGGAATTGTAGGTGTATGTATATAGTTCAGTGAATAAAAATTAGAAAATCGTATTTGAAGCTAGTAGGCTTGATTCAACATGAGTACAATTTTATATGGAATTTTAATGAATTGTATGGAAATTTAGTTAATTTTATGGATTATTAATTAATTTTATGGAAGTTTAGTTAATTTTATGGATTTTTAATCAATTTTATGGAAGTTTAGTTAATTTTATGGGTTTTTAATCAATTTTATGGAAGTTTAGTTAATTTTATAAAAAATTTATCAATTTTATGGAATATTTATAATGTTTTCGGAATTATAATGTATAATATGGAATGCGAATAAAGTTTTTGAAATAAAAAAATTTATGATATAGTTTATAGATTTCGAAGACAAAGTCATTTTAAGTAAATAATATTTTACTTTAAAATTATATATTAACGTGTACAATGCATGGCAAATTTGTACCAATCCGTAATTTTGCCTTTAAAGGGGCAGTTCAGTCAATTTTTGTTTTCATAATATTAATGTTGAACGATCACTTAGTAAAAATAAAGCATTCTTGTAGAATTAAACGGTTGAAAAATATATTATAAGCGATATATATCATATTTTATAAATTCGATTTAGTTACTGCGTCCTCCTACAGATGGCGCCACCACTCTGTACTATTAGTTCACATTTTACAGCTGATAACATGTAAACAATTTTTCTATCAACATTATTAATAGGTAATTTATGAAGAGATGGTTTTCTTTCCAAAACGAAATCTAATTGTCTCGAAGAACAGTTTTCAATTTCACAAATTCTTTTCACCATTTTCAAACATATAATGACAGATTCAAGATTCAAGTATGGGACTGGTTATCATTTTGTTTACGTATATACAATGATTAGTTACGCGGTCCACCGCAGTCCACAGATGGCGCCACTAATTTACAATATACTTTTTATACAAACATTTCTAAAATCAACGAATATTCTAAGGTTACATAAATAAATATACTGAATCGATTTAGGACCAATTTGGCGATAGTTTGATTTTGACTGAACTGCCCCTTTAAAAAGGGGTAGAGTACTTAGAAGTATACTCCTATATTTTCATTCCCAATCATAATCTACGAAATTGTAATTACATTATCAATCAAAATATAATATTGAATATAAATAAGTTATGTTTGAGAATTTGAATTTAAAAGTGAAAAGATGAAAATTAGGTGCTAATTTGGAAGTAGGTGGGGGGGGGGGTGAAGTGGGGCCCGGGTGGTGAAGGGATCCTTGGGGGGAGATGTGAAGATCGTCATAAGGGGTGGGGTTTAGATTATAGATTTAGAGGTGGGTGTATGTTGCTAAATTTAGAGGAAACTTTTTTCTCAAAATCTGCTATAATCGCATCAAAAACAAATGAAATTGAAAATAAAAGAAATAATTTATTATTAGTCAGAGGGACTAGATTATCCAAATTTCTATTATTTAATTAGATTAAATCTAGTTTATAACCATGGATTAAGGATATAAGTATTTAAAGAACAAATTATCATTAATGAACGATAATTAGTTAAAATTTCTTTTCAAATTTATAAAAATAATGTAATTTAAAAAGAAAAAACCAAACGAGAAAAATCTCCATATTGTACAACATAACATTCATTCACGTGCTTTTAACCAACCACCCACGTTGACAAGCTATCCAATAGAGTATCACCTATCTATTGCATAAAATCAAAGCGTAAATCAGCTATCAATAATTGTACCAATTGCTAATAATCATAATAGATCAATTTATTGATTTAATGAGCATAATATTAATTTCTTACCAACACTCACAAAGAGGTCGTCACACTGTTCCTTCGACAATCAGCAGGATCGAACTACTTCAATTTTATTCAATGTACCTACCGAATCGCATGATTCCCGCCCACATTCGACAAGATTCAACCAATGACAGAGCAGCCGAATCCCACACAGTCCATACTCAGAGAAGGCTCCGCCCATTAATTGATTTCAAATCTCAGCTCCTCAGTTTCAAGCTGCAAAAAGACATGGTATTTGACCATGCAAGCCCCTCCTCCTGCAATACGCCCCGCCCACTGGTCGATTCAGTTCATCCTGATTGGTCCGTAAAAATAAGGTCAAGAAATCCTAGCCAATGGCGACTTACATTGATTCTGACGTAGGCTGGGGAAAGAATGATAACCACCCTGATAGTAAACTACATAGTTATTCTATTCATTTCCACATACTTCAGAAAAAAATAGATACCAGTTATGAAACTATATCTACCTAATTAAATATAAATTGAGTGCATGATATTGTTTGGGTGTTTTGATTGAAATTGCGAGACAATTCGTTACAGGAAGAGCAAAAGATTGAGTACAGAACTATGCGGATGTGCTTTTCCAAACCATGTACGCGTTAATTTTATGTTAATATTCAGTTTAAAACTATTGAGCTGGTGATGGTGTAGGGGGGGGGGGTTGATGCCCCAAACCTTCGTAATGGCGGCCAGTGATGCTCTAGTTTAAAGCTGTACTGTGAACATTGATTTAAAGCTGTGTGTAGGTTCTGCCCACACAAGTACCTGTCTTTTATGATATATACCAAAAGTTATTCCTTCAATGCAAATGAAAACATCACCCTAAAATAAATCAAGGCTTTCTATCCTGAGAAAAAAGAACGTTATTCAAAACAGATGTGAGTTACCAAACTCAGTCTTTTTAATGGTGAATAGATACAACTTATCTTAAAACTACCTATTTTCATTGTTTTCAATTCCCAGTGAATAAACTACTTATTTCCAACTGGTAATTGTTATTTAAGTATCTCAATAGTATTTTCTCAATATATAATTAAACTATAAACCATCAACTCCATTAGAAACTATATTATCTACTTCATGATACCTATTATTATGTTTCGAACTAAAGTTTCGAATATCAGATGTGAATTTAAAATTCGAATGAAAATTTCAATCGGCTTGAACAAATTTACTTTAAAATATTAGCATAAAATATATTCATTGACACTTATTCGTTATTTTATTCGCATGTTGTAATTTAGACTTCACCTTATATCTATTTCACATTCAGTGCTGAATAAACTACATCAATTTTGAAATACGCAAAAAAAAAACATTTTTTTATAATTTAAAATTTTTTCTAATAAATTTTCAATATTTTCAATAAATACAAAAGTAATTAAATATTTTTTCTAACTAATAATTTTGATGTTCAGAAAGTATTTGAATCCTTCAGTGCGTTTACACTTAACAGTATTTCATCTAACAATTCAAAATGTGATCAATTACATGAACCAAACAATTCTTATATATATTCTCGACTATAATATATTCTTTATGAATTACCATCACAATCCATAAGTAAATAAATGGTTGACAAAACTTGTACTTAAATATATGCTTTTTGACATTATTTGATAGCAACCAATATACAGTAACTCTGCACTTCGTGATAAAATAGAAAATATCCTATAATTAACAATTATCTAGAGTTTGAGAAAATAAAACACGATATATCTAACAATAGGGGAAAATAAAGTACCCTACATATCTAGTTAGTCATCGACAAAAATAACTTCACTTTATAGTATTTGAAAGCTTAAACTGTATACGCGTGTCATCAAATTTGATAATATATTTCCTTCATCATTTTTGGTGACAATGATAAAAAATGTAGCATATAAAGCATATAATCTGTTTAAAAGTTGCAATGAAACGTATTACTTGACTTCATACAAATAACATCATTTATAATCTGTTTATTTATTACCATTTATTTAAATGATAATATTTCGAAATATGACTGGACCATTATACACAAATATGTATCCTATATTACCATATACAAATGTTTTTAAACAGACTTAATCACTTAATGCACTTAAAAACTTTAATGATATCAAATAATTTATATCCATAATTTAATATCATTTCACTATCTTTATCTGTTTGTTTTTAATTATTATCATTTGTTTCGGTAGATCTGGAGCAATAAAACGATACAATTTATTAAAACATTGTCAATTTGTAAGATAAATTAGATATACTTCACCTAGTATATGAAAATTAGTGGGTTTATTTTAGAATTCTGTTTATAGACAGATAAGAAATATAGCTAACACAATAATAAAATATGAAGTCTTATTCTTTAAAGGTTCCCGCCAGGCAAATTTTTTTATTGCTTTATTCAACGAGGCTAATGTTTCTTATCATTTTACTGCAAACCGCATTGAATTTGGTAGCATATTTTTAATTTTATATGCTTTTAAAGATTTTTATGATCAAAACTCTACAAAACCTATTTTACTTCCGACTTACTAATTTAAGAAATTTTCAGCCTGAAGTTTTGATTGTCAACTAGGTATTAGGTTTAATAAATCCATTTAATATATGTTTAAAGGTATAAAATTGAATGAACTCAATTATAATAGAAACATTTATATAGTTTAGGAAACAATTAATATCTAAAATAATTTGAATAAAGTCCGAAAACTTATGGTTTGTTTATAAAATTCCAATTTGTAATCAAAACAAAGAGTGTACAATCTTCTTCTTGAGCATCAGATTAGTAATTCGCTCAATTGTTGCTCACAGAGTATTAAAAAACTTTAACTAATTATAAAATATATACTGAACCGAATTGTATGCAGTTTGCAGAATAATGATCGTAGACCTTAGTTCTATAATATTATGTTATAAACTCATTTTTTTCTTGGACCCTGGAGAGGACCTTTAAAAGTCTGCAGAATCTAAAAATATAAGAATATAAGAATATAAGAATATAAGAATATAAGCAGAATCTACATAAGTTACCGGTCTGAATTCATCAAAATAAAATTAGCAAATACAAGGAAAAATTATTAACGAATGCAAAGTAGAACTAACACTAAAAAGTAGTGAAATGAACGAAAAAGTAGTAAAATAAACGAAAAAGTAGTAAAATAAACGAAAAAGTAATAAAATAAAATATAAAAGTAGTGAAATAAACGAAAAGTAGTGAAATGAACGAAAAAGTAGTAAAATAAACGAAAAAGTAGTAAAATAAACGAAAAAGTAATAAAATAAAATATAAAAGTAGTAAAATAAACGAAAAGTAGTGAAATGAACGAAAAAGTAGTAAAATAAACGAAAAAGAAGTAAAATAAATGAAAAAGTAATAAAATAAACGAAAAAGTAGTAATATAAACGAATAAGTATAGAAAAATAAATGAATAAATAGTAGTAAAGGTTAAAACAGTATTTTCAATATCATTTTTCAAAACAGTATTTCGACATATAGGGTTACATAAGAAGTCAGGTAAATTGCTAAAATCTTCGATTAAAGGTCCTCTCCAGGCTCCGGGAAACAAATGAGTTCATTACATAATATAATGTAATTTGTTTTTAAAGTTTTTTAATACTCTGTGAGCAACAATTGAGCGAATCACTAATCTGATGCTCAAGAAGAAGATTGTACACTCTTTGTTTTGATTACAAATTTGAATTTTTATAAACAAACCATGCGTTTTCAGCCTTTATTCAAATTATTTTAGATATTAGTTGTTTCCTAAAGTATATAAACGTTTCTATAATAATTTCATTCAATTTTATACCTTTACACGAATATTAAATGGACTTATTAAACCTAATACCTAGTTGACAATCAAAACAAATGGTGTACATTCTTTTTCTTCAGACTGAAAATTTCTTAAATTAGTAAGTCGGAAGTAAAATAGGTTTTGTACAGTTTTGATTTTAAAAATCTTTAAAAGCATATAAAATTAAAAATATGCTACCAAATTCAATGCGGTTTGCAGCAAAATGATAAGAAACATTAGCCTCGTTAAATAAAGCAATAAAAATATTTGCTTGGAGGGGACCTTTAAAGTTATTCGCAAGTTTATTTGGTACATTATGGCCTAATTATAAGCAAAAACTTTGTATTGGTAAATGAATGTCATATTTAGAGAGTTAAATTGCCAATTGGCAATTAATGTTAATCAACGGATTGCGTTTAATTAGATCTGCATTTTCACAATCACAGATTGCAGAAGATAATGTTTCAGGCGGCATTTATTTATTTATTTGTCATCTTGTTACTCGCATAACTCAAAAAGTCTTAGACCAAATTGCTTGAAATTTTGTTTCACCATCTGGTAAAATTTTAGGAGCGATCCGGTCGAAGGTCAAGGTCAAGGTCATTTATAACTCAATAACTCAAAAAGTTTTCAACCATATTGCCTGAAATTTGGTGGGACGATTGGTTTTTATCCAGGAACAACTTGGTGAGGTTTTGGTAGCGAATAGGTTAAAGGTCAAGGTCATTTCTAAGCGGCAGCTAAGGTATGCGCTCTATGAGTGCCCGTCATCTAGTTGCATTATAAATAGAAAGGTAGAAAGTTCTATTTTAATTTGAAGACACATAAGCTCATTGAAGTCACTCTAAAAATCTTTGAATTGGACCAATTTTTGTAATGTTTATTTTCTTATATAATGGTTTTGCTTGAGAAGTTGATTCTGTGTATGTTAAACGACCGAAATGAATTTACCTCATAAATTTAACATTATAAATTTTAATGGATGAATAATTCGTATAGTGGCAACACTACGAAAGGTTGGCCGGTCAATTGATCTCCGGTCAGTTGATACCTGGTCAGTTGATCCCCGGTCATATTTTTTGTTTACTTACATACTTAGCAAACAATAATTTATTACAATCATTATTTCTCTATTTATTTCCTTCCTACGAAAGTGGCAACACTGTTAGTTACTAGTTAATTATTTTTGCAGATACAAGTGATTTTTTTCGTCCACTGTTGCTTAAAGCTTTTCCACGATAAGCTGAGTTGATTGAGTTCTTCACATTGAAACTTTGAGGAAGTCAGGAAGTTGCAGAATTGTAACTTTATTTATTTTTTAAACATGTGCTATTTTTTAAAACAATGACCATGTAAATTTGTGTTTTAGGTCCGCCTCCGATTTTCGACATTTTGATACTTAGTATAGGTAAAAGGAGTCATTTTTAAGATGTTTTTCATGAATACTATTTGTTGTGGAAACGCTTCGTTTTCGAGATATAGTGCAATAAAGTTTCCGATAGGTTAGGTTAAGTTTGGAGGTCTGGAAAGGTACATTTGCAGTTTATTTCAGATATAGCATCACAAATACGTATATCAGGGGGCATGCCGCCCCCTGACCCTCCCTGCCAGGTCATTAAACATTCATGAAGTGTGTAGTACGTCAAACTAGCGGATACAGTGAACTACAGTAACAGTTTCATGTTACTAAGATTTCATGTCACAAAAATTTAAATGCCATAAAGCCTTGTGTTTTCTACTAGTGTAATGTTATTCCTACCAAAAACTTAATTGTGTTATATCTCGAAAACGAGACATTTCCACAACAAATGGTATTCGTGAAAAACGTCTCAAAATGGCTCCTTTCATCTATTTAAAGTGTTAAAATATCAATAATCGGAGGAGGACCTAAATCACAAATTTACCAAAGATTGTACCTATATCTAGGTATGTTGATAAACAATATAAAAATATAAATCAGTGTACAAGAAACTCGATCTAAAATTCAAAATAAAAATCTAATTCCGTAATCTCTTTCAGTAATTTCTTTGTGTCCACTAAATATATTTCATGCAGACTTAAAGGTCCCCTCCAAGCAAATATTTTTATTGTTTTATTTAATGAGTCTAATGTTCTTTATCATTTTGCTGCAAACCGCATCGAATTTGGTAGCATATTTTTAATTTTATATGCTTTTAAAGATTTTTAAAATCAAAACTCTACAAAACCTACTTTACTTCCGACTTTCTAATTTTCAGCCTGAAGAAGAAGAATGTACACCATTTGTTTTGATTGTCAACTAGGTATTTGGTTTAATAAATCTATTTATTATTCGTTTAAAGGTTCAAATTTTGATAAACTTATTATAGAAATGTTTATATACTTTTAGAAACAATTATTATCATAAAAGAAGGCCAAAAACGCATGGTTTGTTTAAAAATCTAAATTTGAAATCAAAACAAAGAGTGTACAATCTTCTTTCTCAACGTCAGGTTGGAGATTCGCTCGATTGTTGCTCACAGAGTATTAAAAAACTTTAAAAGCAAATAATAAAATACTGAACCGAGTTGTATGCGATTTGCGGAATAATGATCGTAGACCTTAGTTCTATAATATTATATAATAAACTCATTTTTTTCCCGGAGCCTGGAGAGGACCTTTAAACTTTGGACCAATAATTGTTTGCAAATTTCATCTCTCATTTATTTTAGACAGTCTGATTTTATTTCAATAATTTTTGTAATTTAATTTTGTCCATTTACAGAGTTTGTATGGCCTATTTTGAAAGCAATGCGTATCTCTTAGATCCTGATACATGTTGGCAATTTCCACAATCTATAAGTTATTCAGTTAATTTTATTCTTGAACTTCTATTTACATTTTTAATTAGGCCCAGAATGACATTGCAATATAATCGGATGCTTAATTAGAAACATCTTAAAGTCAGATTAGTTAATGAATATTTGAATATATATCAATAAATCAACTTTAAAATTACTGTGGGTGTCCGGTAACAGATTGGTTACCCTAATAATTTTTAATCGAAAATTGTCCTTGTATATCTGGATCCGCACGTAAATTTATTACGTACAATAATTTTCAAACATATGTGACTAAAAAATATACTTATAGACAATATATACTATAATGCTTCTTTTAATACTAACCAAAAATAATGGTTTTAATTTAACTCACTTGTGCCTATCTATATACAAACCTATAAATTCAAAATCCGATCGTATCAACATGAAATTTGTGTCACACGATTTGAAAACTTAAATAGAATTGGGTGCTTGTATCACTATTCAGAATAATCGTGAATACAAAATTGAATTTTTATATGTTTGCCTAATGCCTATAATGTACATCATTTCCCTACTAACCATTCAATTAATTAAAAAATTTTGCATACAAGAAAATTAGGATTTCCGTGCATTCAGGACATTTTACCATAATAATATAGGAAGCTTCTGACCATTTTACTAAAAATGTGATTGCATCGACTGAATGCTCAAAAACTCAGAGGATCTTTAAAATATTAATTCTGGTACATAGAGTACAATATTGCTTTTCTGTGTAGTTTAGAACAGAATTTCTTCATATATATCTTCATTATAAATCAATCCTAAACCTAGATGGAAAATGTACAATCGGGTTATCTATAATATGGCTGGTAAACCTTATAGAAATATTCGGATTTCGGTCATGTCAGACGAAAGACTATTGATTATTTAACAGTTTTAATTTATGATTACTTACAATTAGATATTCGTATAATAAATTGTCACCTTGGTGACATGGTCAAATTATTGTCAAATAACTTGAATAATTATTGTCAGCTAGATTATGAGACAAAAAAAATCATACAATATTTGTAAGAAAAAAATATACTACTGTAGATACTATATGTTTTATTTCTACAATTTGAACAACAAATTCAGTGTATTAAACCTGCAATATACAAAATCTATTCAGAGATATTTCCAGGTACCTATCTTTTTTAATATAATTTCTTTTAATCATGACTCTAAAGCCATCTAATCTATCAGAGATTATTTAATTTTTAAACACTACAATATTATTACATATTGCCAGATATTCATAGAGTTTTCAATAGAGAGCATATAGTATATAGTATATACCATTGAATTTCTAACTCTATTATGGAGGTAGTGAGACGTAGACATCAGAGTTTAAAGCTGCAGTCATAGTCTGGGTGTACCGTATAAGAAGTGACACCAAATGCAGGGTGGTTAATAGAAAGATTTCTATATACGTACAGTAAAACTCCTCAGTTATGAAGTTCTGAGTTACGAAGGACCTGAATTATGAAATGAAGTAGTTCTCTATGTTTAAATTATAGTAAATGATATTCGTCAAGAATTGCGTCATAGTTATCCCACAATGACCATAGTTATCTATGATTTTAATCATAGAAAACTATCCAGTGCACCCGAGATATGAAGTTGCTTTGAGTTATGAGGTAATCAATTCTTACTTCATAACTGTAAATAAGTGCTAAAACCTATATTAAAACAATAAACAGTATGAAGATAGACCTATCGATCTAGAGTCGACTCTAGATCGATAGGTCTAGGATCCTAGAGTCAATAACCACAAGAAACCGGAATTAAGAGAAATAATGATTCTAATGATTAATCAGCTAACTATATGAAATAAGATATTTACTAAAATGTCAGATATTTTAATTAGGGTCACGCAGGTAAATTACGGCCCTTTCAAGAGAGTCTCTAAAACATTCTGAACCGATTTTACATTAAAATGTTGCATAGCTACCACAAGAAGCGCAGTGCATGCTACAATTTATTAATTTAAGTTTTTAACGAGTGTTTTGAAGCTATGATGTTTCTGTTGTTAGAAGCCGCAGTTAGTTAGTGTGCTGCAATTTACCTGCTTGAACATACTTGAGATCAATCAATTTCGTCTGAAAATTCCTGAAAAAATAATGACTATAATTTAGAAAAAATTAATGCCGAAATCATATTCTTTTTGATAGTACATATAATAATTATTCAGAAGATATCTAATCATAGCAACAGTTTAATTTTTTTTTTCAATTCTAATTATTACCGAATAAGTTTGGGAACCTCATAAAGTACCTATATACAGAACACTCGTATTTTTATCATATTTAATGGAGGGAACTGTTCCCATGCATGGAAATTTTAGGCAAGAGGTTATTATGGCTATTTTCATTGGCAATATCAGTTATGCCATCAATATCGAAATAATTGAAAACTAGAAAGGCATCGCTTTATTAAGAATAAAGAACTAATTTCACTTCATAAAGTTTATACCTTGTACAGTGGAACTCCTCTAAAGTGAACTCGGATCTTTCCCATTTGACGACCCCCACCAAATTTAATTCAAATTATTTTTTTTAGATGTATTTTTGTCCATAGAATCCGAAAATCATAACAGTTTTTAGTAGAAACAAATACTATTTGAGATATGAGGGCTTAAAGTTATTCATTTCCTATGTATTACTGAAGGATTGAGAAGTTTGAAAAAACTCGTGTTTTCATTGAAATTACTCACACGATATATATTTTTGGCATGAAACAGTGATGTAGTTTGTTGTATCAGCTAGTTTGTTGTACTGCACACTTCATGACTGTTTAATGACCTGGGGTTGACATATGACATATATCAAAAATATTTCCAATTTCCGTGATATTTTCAAATTATTACTTTAATACTGATATGTGTTATGGGGGGCGTGCCGCCTCCCATACCCCCTGCCAGGTCCATAAACAATCATAAAGTGAGAAGTACAACAAACTAGCGGATACAACAAACTACATTACAGCTATCTTAAGACACAAAAAGTGTGAAAACACGAGTTTTTTCATAGTTCTCAATCCTTCAGTAATACATAGGAAATAAATAACTTTAAGCCCTCATATCTCAAATAGTATTTGTTTCTACTAAAAACTGTTATGATTTTCGGATTCTATGGTCCAAAGTACTTAAGAAAAAAAAATTAAAATTAAATTTGGTGGGGCTCGTCAAATGGGAAAGATCCGTGAACTCCTGCATAGTGAATCATCCTGATTATCAGACTCCTATATAACGAACTTACCTCTAGTGAACCTATTTAATTTAGTCTGCCACAAATATTCGTAAGTTTTTCTATGAATCTGCATAACAAATTAGTTATATTTCATGAAACAGGAGTTCTACCAGTGCAACTCCTCTATAATGAAGTCATGTGTAGTGAAAATCCTGATTTCTAAAGCTCAGAGAAATAAAATATGTAGGTACACTGTATAATGAATTTATTTAAAAAAGAAGGAAAATATTTTAAATAATATCTGCCATGAAAAGCCCAGTTTTCTATTAATCTCTTAAATCCTCTATAGTAGAGAAAACTCTATAGTGAACTTGTTGAAGTGCGATCACTATAGAGGAGTTCTACTGCAGTACTTTAGCGCAATGATGATAGTGTTTAAATTTTATTGTATTTCACATTACATATTCTAGTAATGGTGCGTTCCTGTGCTGAAGGACGTCCCTCACTTCTACGAGAACCAACTGTTCCCGTGATGGAGAACGTTCGTCAAGTTCGTGGAATTCGACGACACGGTAGAGAGCACAGATCATTGAATAGAAGAAGAAGTGTAGATCCCATTATATTACTCTTGAGTGCCGTTTACAGTGACGTCACTTAAACTAGAGCCATTCAGCCAATCAGAGGCTTCGTTTCACCAGTTCTGTTTGAGTCCGTATTTTGAATGCGTATTACAACCGAAAAGGTGTCAATTTGTGTTTGTTGCAAAGAAGATTAGTTTATTATTGCTTAGTAGCTGGGCTATAGAATATAGATAATCGTGTACATAATTTGGTAGGAAGATATGACTCCCAGCAAAGATAATGAGCTGAGGTAGAATGCACGCTCAAACTGTTTTCGAGAGAGTGTTTATAGTGACGTCAGCGATCAATGGACGTGATTGGTTGAAATTTTACGACAGTGTACACCATGTGTACACGTTAGATCTGAGCTTCTTCTTATTCAATGTTCTGTGGTAGAGAGTACGTAGAGCTGTCCCTCTTGGCAGCCGTGACGTCACAAACGTAAACAAACAAACGAAAAAGGTGGGAGAAACACCTGTTCTTATTTGTAAATTAATAATTTACATAATATAACACGTTTTGAGATTAATTGATAATTAATTAAACCCACCAAACCAAATTAGTGATTATTAATATCTCTAATTAATTAGTGATATTAATTCCTAAACCATGGAATAGTACACATTAAAGTGCTTGCACGGGAACGCTCACCGAGGGACCGTACTTCGTACCTTGAAGGAACGTTCTTCGAGTTCTTCAGCACGGGAACGCACCACTAGTCTATACTTAAATCGACCAACAATATCTGTTCTGTTTGAACATGACTTCTAACATCAAACTACAAAGAGCAATTTGCAAACAACCTGAGTCCGAACCACAGTACATGTACTGTGGTCCGAACCCGGTGGGCAGTCCGATAACCCGGTCAGTGGTCACTCTGACTCAACCCGGCGGTCAGTTACATTCGAACATTCGTGAAGAGGAGTTGTGTGGCGTTCACTTTGTCCTATGTACATATGGTACGATTTCTTTTGTGGTCTTCTAACTAAGTAGACCATTGATAGTTTAAGTATCAGTTTTTGAACAATTAGATTCAAATTTTTATCTTGTGTTTCCTTATTTATGTCATGAATAATTATTTTTGAGTTTTTGTGCATTAGAAACCTAGGCTATCCAGCTAGTTAACTTAAACTACAAAGTTACAACTGAGCTTCGTGACATTGAAGGCGAATATTAGGAACCTAACTTCGCTCTACCATTTCAATATGGTAATTTTTCATTTGTTTTAAAATTTGAAAGCTAATATCAAAGATATACATACAAGTTGTAACATAGGTAGGGTAGGAACCTAACAAAACCAACCTATTTTTGTAATATTGTGGACATTGGGGTTCGCAGTAGCTACCTAGTCCACAAATTTTATACAACATAGTCTAGCTACCTGATTTTATAAACTATTCACACACGTGTTTTGAGTTTAGCAACTGCATTGAAAATAAGTTAAGTATTAGAAATAAAAAAATCCCACCTACCTTTCTAGATCATTTCTCAAAATAGATTTCAAGTGATATAAAATTTATGAGCTGCTACCTTTAACCGAATATTTTTAAAACTGTTGATCTACCTACACTACCTAATGAATTTTCAAATTGTTTTAATTTTACGTATTCTTTATGTTTTAGTGTATAAAATACTTTTCTAGAATTAAGGCAATTTTAATTCTTCAAAGAAAGATGGGTTCGGTAACTTCGGTTAGAATATTCAAATGTTGCAATTAGACAACAAATCATAGTAATGCTGCAGTAACCCATTAAAAGTTTTCTTTGTGAATATAAAAGAACTTTTTTCTCGAAGACTAATCTAAATCTAGTCTAACACTATTCGGCATATAATTTAATATTATGATTTTGTATCTTATGTTTGTTTACTATAAATATGGTATACAATAAAAAACAATTCATTTTTATTGGTGAGAAAGTTCAAAGCTCGTATTGGTTCATTACCTTCGCAGAATGCGAGAAGGTCATATTTTAGCTGTCGTTTATTTTATTTATTTATTTATTTATCATCTTGTTATTCGCTTAACTGAAAAAGTTTCCACCAAATTGGCTGAAATTTGGTGAAAAAATTGTTCCATGTCCAGTGACCTGCTGTTAGAATTTTGGGAGTGACCCGGTCGAGGTCATGGTCATTTATTATTCAAAAAGTAATCAAACTTGGTGGGACGATTGGTCAATATGCAGGAACCATTTTGTTATATTTTGGGAGCAATCGGGTCAAAGATCAAGGTCAAGGCCATTTAGAACCCAAAAGTATTCAACCAAATTGTCTGAAATTTCATGGGACGATTGGACTAAGTCCAGGAATCATCATCTGGTAGAATTTTGGGAGCGATCCGGTCAAAGGTCAAGGTCATTTATAACTCAATAACTCAAAAAGTATTGAACCATATTGCATGAAACTATAATCACTATCCAGTCACCAGTTTATTAGATTTTGATAGCAAACTTCGGTGGCGAAGGTATGCGCTCTACCAAGTGCACGTAATCTAGTTAAACAGTGTTTCAGTGTTTATGATATTGATGTAAGTTTTAAAATTCAACTATAGCTTAACTCTCACTCAATATAGGTGAGTAATTAATAGATACTTAGATTTCTATAACTATTGTGTTACATTGAACGAATAGCAATTTTATGCTCTGTGAAATATTTTTGGTAGTAGGGTACTAAGTTCTACATTTTCGGACCCGTCAGAAAAAAAAAATTATTAATTAACTTCTGTTCTAATTGGTATCATGAATACCAATTGAAATAAATTATATAATGATTATTGTATAGAGATTTTTATGTGTTCGAAAATATGGAACCGTGCGATAACACTGGAATTTTCTGAATTTCTGAACCAATAATTGTTTCTAATAACATAATCTGGATTATAATATTGATGTCAATTTTAGTTACCGTGGAATAATCACAAAAAATTGTCTCCGTTTTTTATGTCTACAAACGGTACTTATTTCGAGACATTTGTCGAAATAAGTACCACTTATATTAAAGCGAGGGGTGTAATTAAAGCGGAGCCTTCCTGTACTGCAAAATATTGCCTTTACCAATATTTTGAATTCAGATTTTTCTTATTTAATTTTCTTCACGTTTGTTAAGTATGACTACAGTTTGTGAAATGGCTGATATGGACGGAGATTCCATCTATCGACAGTGGTATATGGAGTGTCGAAATGACAAAAAACCTTACTACTATTACTACGGTAGGTACCAGCCGAAGAACGGGTGGGTCCATCCAAGCCAGGAAATTCGGAGTGATAAGCGAGGTACGTAAATAGGCGTTTTGATAATAAAGAAATTTGGTGAAGATCTAATAATAATAATAATAGTGAAAGTGTTTCCAGTTATGTTGAGCAATTGCAATAGAAGGTTTGCTGTATCTTGTATATTAAATTATTAATTGCATCTTCGTGTAGCTATTCGTATATTAATTTTATTTTTTCACAACTTTACCTTAAAGTTAAAGTTAAATCTTCCTCTACGTACTATTTTTCTCTTTCAGATTCAAGCACTTTCAAGCAAGGACACATGCTCAGCATCAAAGCAGACTTGATCCACCATTTTCTACAGGAGAAGCGTATTGATAGACTCAAGACTGACACTCTCATGAAAGTGAGAATTCGAAAAAATAATATTTTTTTTTTTTTTTTTCCTTAAACATGAATTTTTAAGGTTTTAAGTGCAGTCGGTAATTTAGTAACTCTTTAGATACTGCCTACCTTCATACATTGCCATGGGTGGCCGGAAATTTTGGTCTCGGAATATTCGGTCTTGAAATTTCGGTCATGGAAGTCTCTGTCTCAGAATTATAAATGACCTATCAGCATAAATGACCGTTATGAAGTTTGCTGTATCTGTTAGTTTATTGCACTCCACACTTCATGATTGTTTAATGATCTGGCAGGGTGGTTTGAGGGGCGACACGCTCCCCGATTATCTAATTCGTAAGTTTTATTTATACCCGAGACTGAATTTTCCGCTCATATCATGTTAAATAAATGTCAAAACAAGTCAAAATTACTAATGTTACGTATCATTTTACAACGGTTAATGAATAATGATGTTTAATAAATAAATGAACTACACATTTAAGCACTCATAATTTCAACTCTTTCTTTTATTGTTCTCTCAAGAACATCATTATAAACTGAGAGTGAGTTTTCTGAGACCGGTTTTTCCAAGACCGAAATTTCCTAGAACCATTGCCATGTGATATCATAATGATAGTTTCGTTAGAATCTACAATCCAATTTCAAATAATCAACTGACAATTTAAACTTTAAAGAAACCAGATTTTAGATTATGTATGTATGTATTTTTCATATGTAATTAGCTACATCATTCATTATTCACTTTTCTGCTTTTTACAGGTAGCTCTAGGAATGTTAAACAGTGGACATGGTGGAAGAATCTTCCTTGGGGTGTCTGAAGAAGGTTGCGTTGAGGGCATTAGGTTGAACAGAGACCAGAAAGATGAACTGATGTTGGGTAAATTTTAATTCTTCTATTTAATGTTTTATTCATGTGCTATTTTCTGCTTGTTAATGATTCTCAAGCTTCACTTTTATAGGTTTTATGTGTGGTGAAAGTAATGCATTCACTTCAATACGATTTCGAATGTCATGAATAGATTGTAAAAGAAACATGCTTATGTGTGAGTGAATCCGCCATAACCATTTTATCTACAGGAGTGAGCCGTTGTCTGTGTCGCCAAATTACTCCAAGAATGTTGCCATGTGATCAACTCACAGAATTCATGCCCGTGATAGCCAATACGGAGCCAAAAGAGCCTCTTGCAGAAGACATTGGATCTCTCTATTTGGTCATAATTACCGTGAGGATTTTACCGTGAAACTGTTTCTGAAATCTCATTAATAAAATCGAATTCCTGTTATAATCTCGTTTATGTTGGGCACTGTTTTGAATGTTTAGTAAGGATTTTGATCTAGAAGATATTTTTCCTTGTGCAATTGTTTATATATTAGACAGAACGGAAACTTTCAGGCAACATTTAGTATGGTAGCTACAGTAGAACTCCCCTATAGTGAACTCCTCTATAGTGAATGCAGAATCTTGAGTAAGGAACTACCCGTATAGTGCACAAATTCCCTTTCGTCTGCCATAAATAGTCAACAGTTTTCTACAAACTAAAGGAAATCAGTTTACTCTACGGGTTAGTTCTATCACATAGGACTCTACACATTTACTATAGAGGAGTTATACTATACCACCAAAGCTTTAGATTTAACTTGACTATGATAGTATGTTTTCAGGTGAGACCCTCACCCGGTATGTTATATCGGATGAAGAACTCTGAAACTGGCGAACTTCTCATGAGGGACGGAGTTAACAACCTAACTCTCAAAGGGGCGATGTTGAGACAGAAGCTCAACAGAAGTGACGCCTTGAAGAAAATGAAGGAGCTGCGTATTGCCTTGGAGAAGAAACGTCTCTCCCAACCGTGAAGAATTATTTTCTTATTCTTATCGGTTAGCTTTTTCTGTTTGCTAATCTTCAATGAATGTAGTTGCATATATTATTTTTATTTGTACCAAATTCTCTTTGGTATGTTGTCTTTTTTTATTTTGTTACCTGTTTTTTTTTTCAATTAAATATGGATTTACTATTCTTCATTAGCATTAGATTTAATTATATAATGAATATAAAAGGAACATTGTTGATATAATATGATTGTATTATTATCCATAATTTTTATTTTAAGGAGTTGTTCAACATTTCTGTTTTATGTAGTTTTAACGTCCAACCTATAATTCTGGTCAACAAATCTGAATAAATAATTGTTGTTTTGCTGTGATTATTCTATTTTCATTGTGAAAAAAGAAGCATAGCTACCAAAAAAGTGTGTAAAAAAATGTTCCGAAGTAAAGGCAAGTGTGTCAATTTCAGACATTAATATATACTTCATGAGCCCAACATTTATATTGATTTAATTTGATGAAGTATGTCCCCGTACGAATAAAATAGGAAGTTTTTTTATTTGTAATCTTTTTATTCGCATAATTAAAAAAGTATTCAACAAAATTGCCTGAAATTTGGTGGAATGATTAGTCATAATCCAGGCACCATTCTATAAGATTTTGGGTCGAAGGTCAAGGTCACGAAAAAGGTCAAAAGCGGCGGCGAAGGTCTAGTTACATATATAATTGAGACTCTTATTCAATGGTATTAACTATTATTATCTAAATAATATCCTTTCTTATTACCGTTAGTATGTTTAAATTTTATTCGGCACCGTATGATATAACAGCCAGCTTTTTTCACTGAAACAGATAAACTAAATTATCAATTGAATAACTTCATCTTAAATATACAATAATAATAATAATATAATTAATGCACAAGTGTTCTTACCATTTTATGGATATATTTGTGTGTAGTTAGCCTATTTTAGTCCCAAGATATCTTCTTGTTGACTTATTTTATAAATCTAGAATTGTGGTAATATATTATTAATATGGGACATTGTCAAGGCCACAATTTAGGGTGAATTCCGACTTATTGGAGGATTTCTCACTTTCGTTCATATGTAAAATTACTATTTAGCTCTTCATTTTAATTGATCTTAATGATACCTGAAAGTTGATATACCAAATGAATTAAAATGATATTAACATAAAATATAACTAACTTCTTTTAAATTGATAAATATTAAACAAGTAATGCAGTATTTTTTACATTAATAATAAGAGCAACTTTGCTATTCTTTGTATTCGTAAATGTATGAAAAGAAAGTTTTGCTTCGATAGATTTTAACCTTTTTGTCAACCATCTGATTATTGAAGGGGTTAAATGTGAAAGAAATTTGGTGCTACTTCAATTTTTATTTCTGAATCTACCGTCAATATTAATTTTCATGCTTTCTCATGCACAATTTCAAACTATATGATTAACATTACTATACTAAATTTTAAGGTTAAAATAATAATATACTTCACATTAAATTCAATCCATTAAAGGTTAAGGTTACAATGGAATTATAATTCACCTACTTCAAATTTTAATCTATATTATGGCAGCTTCAGGTGCTCTATCCTGAAGCTGTCTGTGGTGAATGGAAGAGAAGGGGGGAGGCGTCCCTTAGGCCCCGAATTGTTATAATATGGATTATGGATTGACGTCTTTCATTTTTACAATGTTAATCATTTTTTAGGTACGATTCATTTACTATCACCTCTTCATTTTCCTCTTCCATCCGTGAGTGCAGCCACCGTTGCTTGTTTCCTTTTTCGTCGGATTCCTTGGTAAGTGACTGCATTCACGGAGTAGCTTTTCTGCATCCATGAGCATTGTCACCGGCGGTGGCAAGTGACTTTGTTCATGGAGCCACTTTCCTCTCTGACTGCTTCTTCCAGTCCCTTGTATTTAATTTCCTTTTGACTTCAGCGATATGGCCTTTGGTTCCGAAGCAGACGTTAATCCCCTACTACAAAAAAAAATTATCGTTACGATTCGTATAAATTTGAGCCTGCTGGCACCAATCACACAATCCAATTCCAACTCCAATAAATCGCTACGATCACCTGTTTACACGTACTGATAAATTGCAACAACCTCTTCATTACGATAAATCGCTTCAATTTATCGTAGCGTGTAAACGGGCCTTTATATATAAATGCAGACCACTATGAGGCCCGTTTACATGCTACGATAAATTGGAGCGATTGATTGAACCCAGAGATCGCAACAATTTATCGGATGATTGAGGCAATGTTTAAACAAAATGTTAAAAGTAGGTAATACGTACAGGATTATATTAAATGAATTTATTAATGACAGCGGAAAATGTATCAATACCAGAAAATATTAATTTGGTTTGACCCAAATTAATAATTCATGCTGCAATATTTAATTCAATTTATCAGACGCGATATACTTCTTCTAATGGATATTAATTTATTCCAAGAAAGTGAATATAATATGTAGTTTGGTTAACCCTCTAACGCCCAACGTTCTTTGGGCAGGACATTATAAAAACATCAAATAATGTCTAAATTTATACCATATAATATTCTGGCCTAGGTACAAATAAATGTAGGCAATGCCATTAAATTATTTTAAATTTTGAACCACCTAAATTTCTTCCCAAAGGACATCTGACTTAGTAAAAAATAAAAATCTAAACTTATTCTTGAAAAGTTTATCTATCTAACAAGTAAATAATTTTGGCCTACAAAATGTCTTAGGCGTTACAGGGCCGTACACACACGTAGGGTTTTTAAGTCTCCACCAGACTTTTTGCTAAGCTCCTCCTATTTTTAACACGAGAATATAAGAAATAAAGATATAATTATTACTTATTTTAGTTGGTATCTGGTATCCATTATACCTGCAGGCATTATGGTACATCATCTTACCATAAATGAAATATTAAGGATAATTATTTATTTATTTATTATACTGACCTAATTATCATTTAGGTCTGAGTTCACACTGCTTTACATTCATAAATATCACCATTATATGAATGACCAGTACGCATCTTTCGTGTACTTTATTATCAATACTAAAAATAATGAAGTACAGATAGATGTTATATCATCTTGAATATCTGTGATATACATAATAGGTACAATAATTTACTTGAAGTAAGTAAAGATAGGATAATTAGCAAAATGTAATACGTACTGTACTACTAAGAAGAGTCATTTATAGGTACTAAATTGGTAATTTATAAAACACTATTAAGAAAAATTTATATGCAAATTTGAATGAATCAATTTTGATTCGCTCCAATTACGAAATATTTTTTTCTTAAGTTTTATAAAAGCATGTTTTTTTAAATTATTTTTGCTACAATGTGATATACATACAAAAGTATAATACATAGTATAATATCTGTGGCCACAATATGATGAGTCAAATGTGAATGAAATTCAAAATTCACAGCCAATACAGGCTTAAGATTAAAGTATAATATAAATAAGATGGTACTTTCATATTTACTTGGTAGATAACAATTTAATTAAATGACTGCACATCAATATTATTGTCTTTATTGTTTACATTATAATAACTAAAGTTTTTCCAAATTTAATGGATTATTTAAACTGCAAAAAGAAACATAGTGATCTAACTGGCAATTATTGTTTGAACATAGAGTATCGTATTACGGTATTTAGAGAAATAGGGGATATATTATAATGAGATAGGAACGTATTCAAATTCTTTAAATTTTACTGAAGTATATGCTGAAAATAAATTTTCTCTGCATGATCTCCCATAGAAAACTATTTATACGCGACTAAAGTGTTCTGAAAATAATAATTTTATATTTGTTTCTACTGTTGATGAGATAAAAACATATTTACTTATTTAGTCTTCAAAAGTTTAATTTGTTATGTATAGTGTTATGGATCATTTGTAGATTTTTGGATCCTTTATAGTTTTTTTTCTTTGTTAGATTTTATCTTACTGTAATAAACCAATCAAACTAAGAATGTTGTCGAATTTAAATTTAAATTTTCAAATATTTAATAATTAGGTGGTACCTACCAGTAAAAAATGTAATCGTATATTTACAATATTTATTACCTAAAGCTACTTGCAGTTTTATATGATACCGCAAGGGTTACGCCCTTCAACTACGAGGTCTTAGATTTTGTTTTAGGTAGACTCGAAGGCTTCATATACTATCTCCCTCTTCATTTTCCTCTTCCATCCTTGAATGCAGCCACTGGTGTTTGCGTCTCTTTTCGTCACATTCCTTGGTAAGTGATTGCATTCACGGAGTAGCTTTTCTGGATCCATGAGCATTGTCACCGACGGTGGTAAGTGACTTTGTTCATGGAGCCACTTCCTTTCGGACTGCTTTTTCCAGTCTCTTTTATTTAATTTTTTTTTTGACGTCAGGGATATGGCCTTTGGTTCCGAAGCAGACGTTAAAACCCTGCTAAATTAATTAATTATAGTATGGCAGTTGACCTCCAAGGCCTGTTTACACGCTATGATAAGCGACTGAATTCACGGAGTAGCTTTTATACATCTATGAGCCTTGTCACCGACTGGTGGTGGGTGATTTTCTTTATGGAGCCACTTTCCTTTCTGACTGCATCTTCCAGTCCCTTGTATTTAATGTATGGCCGAAACAGATGTTAAACACCTATTAAAATTTAGTATATAATAGCTACTATAATATAATATGTTATACATGTGCACTGTGCAGTACTTAACTGTATTTTGAAATAAAATTAAAATGCCGTATTTCCATTTGTTCATTACAGACTACAGTTTAGCATAGGACTATTGGTTGAATGATTGTCTAAGTCTAATTGAAAAAGATAGATTTTTCATAAGTATCCGGTTATCTATTTAATAGATCGTGTCTTCACTGTCCGGAATCCCCAAATAAATAGATTATGTGTCCGGCATTTTGAAATCGGGTTAATTTAGTCTTTTCATTTCCTCTGAATAGAAAAATTAGTGATGGCACACATATGCCTCGTTCAAATTCAAATAATTGATTTATTATATTCTATAGTTACAATAACTTTCAAAAATTTCCTATGCGTGTTTACGGAAGAGAATAATCTAAAACAACCTAAATGTATATAAATAATTAGCTTTTGAAAAGTTAATGAGACTCAGATTTACCTTATTTATTCAAATTAATGACTATGAATTTATTCCTTCTCAAACTGCAATTTTATTATACAGGGTGTCCGACACTTTTGTTGCCAAACTTTAACATAAGGTTGCATTTGTCGAAATAAACCCTTTTTATTTCATTAAAGGTCCCCTCCAAGCAAATATTTCTATTGCTTTATTTAAAAAGGCTAATGTTCCTTATCATTTTGCTGCAAACCGCATCGAATTTGGTTGCTTATTTTTAATTTGATATGCTTTTAAAGATTTTTAAAATCAAAACTCTACAAAACCTATTTTACTTCCGACTTTCTAATTTAAGAAATTTTCAGCCTGAAGAAAAAGAATGTACACCATTTGTTTTGATTGTCAACTAGGTATTAGGTTTAATAAATCCATTTAATATTCGTTTATCGTGTAAAGGTATGCAATTGAATGAACTTATAATAAAAACGTTTATAGACTTTAGGAAACAATTAATATCTAAGATAATTTAACTAAAGGCCGAAAACGCATAGTTTGTTTATAAAATTAAAAATTTGTAATCAAAACAAAGAGTGTACAATCTTCTTCTTGAGCATCAGATTAGTGATTCGCTCAATTGTTGCTCACAGAGTATTAAAAAACTTTAAAAACAAATTATAAAATATATATTGAACCGAATTGTATGCAGTTTTCAAAATAATGATCGTAGACCTTAGTTCTATAATATTGTTATAAACTCATTTTTTTCCCGGAGCCTGGAGAGGACCTTTAAGGTATGGTCTAAAATGCTTAGTAAAAAGTTACAAGGTTAGGAAAGTAGTAAATGTACCATTTATTATTATTAGTTAACATTATTTTTTTTAATGTTGCGATAAGAAACAAAACATTTTTAAAAGTAATTATTAGGAGCACGAGAAACATAATCTTAAATTAGGTTACATGTTTACAGAATGTGTTCAATTTGCTGCCCATTTGTTGCGATGCAAGCGTTCAAACGTTTGTCCCGCAAGGATTCGTGAAACTTCTGCCCAGCAAACATGTCCGAATCTATTAGATATCGGGTTGTGTCTAATTCGTTGCGCTGGTAGCGCATGCCGGTAATAGATATAGAATACACTTAAATTAGATTTCTAACTGAAATGGGAGGCAGTTTGAACACATTTTGTAAACATGTATCTTAATTTAAGATTAAGTTTCTTGTGCTCCTAATAATTACTGTTAAAAATGTTTTGTTTCTTATTGCAACATTAAAAAAATGACGTTAACTAATAATAATAAAGGTACAGATACTACTTTCCTAACCTTGTAACTCTTTAACTAAGTATTTTAGACCATACCTTCATAGAATAAAGAGTGTTTATTTCGACGAGTGCAACCTTATGATAAAGTTTGGAAACAAAAGTGTCGGACACCCTGTATATAAGCCCAGTAAACATTACAATGTTGGAAGAACGAAACTCTGGGCCAACGCTTTCATGCCAATGTCCAATGAGGTATATTTGCAGAGGTCTCCTTTGCTGTCAGGTCTGCAATTTTCTTCCTGCAACACAGATTCATGTTCCATTCATTTGTCCGCTTCCATCATCCTACCTCTTCGTACCTCCACGTTCATCATCCTCTCTCTCGCTTTCCACATCCTCAGCACTATTCCTCTCCGCTTCACCTTGTCCTCCACACAGAAAAGATCCCATCACCTCCTCTCTATCCATCACTCTTGGTCTCTGTAGCTCCATTGCCTCTCCTAACTTCCTCCAGCCTGTCACAATCAAGTACAAAGTGCTGCTGGTCCTCCAGTTCACAGCCACACAGCCTGCACTCCATACTCTCTCCCCACTTTCTGTCGCCAAGTCTCATGCAGTTGGTTCTAGCAGCAAACCAAATTCTTGCCTCCAAGCACCCACCATAGTCCTCATCTCCAGCTTAAATCTACTGTAGATCCTCAGATTACTCTTAGATTCCATCTCTATCCACCATTCAGTCTCCACCACTCTGGCCACTCTCCTTTTCACTTCATTTCCGCTCATCTCCTTCAGATCCTCCTCTCCCAAAATCGCCCACTAAAAACACCTTCTTGTCTCCTCCCACCACTCACTTCTTCTGCCTTCTCTGCTGCTTCCCATGATCATCTGCTGCATCCTATTATCTCCCTGCTCCACTCTTCATCCCTCATTCCGGCTATTGTGGCCCATTTTGGCGCACCCAGCATTCTTCTCATGGCTGCATTCTCCTTCTTCTGAATCTCCCGTATATCATCCACCCTCATTTTCACCACCTCTGAGCCATACCGCACTCTAGGCAACACCACTCCCTTCCAATATCCCTTACCAATCAACACTCTGTGGCCGGTCTCTGTGTATTAGGCCAGCAATGGCCCGACGTTGACCCACCTCACGGATGTCCACCGGCCCTGAACAGTATAACCACGTATAAACGACTTATTGGTACCGGCAATACTTAACGTTGCCGATGTATACTGCTGGTGTTGGATTGGGTTAGTGCAAATCCGACGTTTTGTCAACTCACTTACCCAGTTCTGGCAAATGACTTATAAATGTCTCATGAATAACTTATAAACGTCTTATTAATGAATTATAAACCTGTTATTAATACATAATGTTGCCGATGTCATGCCGGTTATACGGCCAATGCTATTTTTATATTAGAGGTGAATTTTATTATGCTATACAGAACACGTGAAGACAACAGATACATCTCACAATGTAGTGATAAATACATCTTATAGCTATGTAAAAATCGGGGGTAACAATTTTTCGACAGTTACGTATTCCAACTGATATCTATATTATTTTACTTAAGCTAATTTAGCCAAATAATAATATTTGAATTTAAATTTCAATAGAAATTTAATTTACTATTTAAACATTCATTTCAGTCGGAAAAATAACTTTTTTTCACTAAAAATATGAATATACTAGCGGCTAGGCTCATTTTTTGAATGAGATGAAAGTGTTAAAGGTCCCCTCCAAGCAACTTTTTTATTGCTTAAATCAACGAGGCTAATGTTTCTTATCATTTTACTGCAAACCGCATAAAATTTGATAGCATATTTTTAATTATATATGCTTTTAAAGATTTTTATAATCCAAACTCTACAAAACCTACTTTACTTCCGACTTTCTAATTTTCAGTCTGAAGAAGAAGAATGTACACCATTTGTTTTGATTGTCAACTAGGTATTTGATTTAATAAATCTATTTATTATTCTTTTAAAGGTTTAAATTTGGATAAACTTATTATTGAAACGTATACATATTTTAGAAACAATTAATATCTCAAAAGAAGGCCAAAAACGCATTGTTTGTTTAAAAATCAAAATTTGAAATCAAAACAAAGAGTGTACAATCTTCTTTCTCAGCGTCAGGTTGGAGATTCGGTCGATTGTTGCTCACAGAGTATTTAAAAACTTTAAAAGCAAATAATAAAATATCTACTGAACCGAATTGTATGCAGTTTGCAGAATAATGATTGTAGACCTTAGTTCTATAATATTATGTAATAAACTCATTTTTTCTCCGGAGCCAGCCTGGAGAGGACCTTTAAAGTAATGATTGAAGGGATAACAGGCTCATTTATACTAAATAGCCAGAAGCGGCTACAATTTGTAATATATATACTTAATTGAGGATATTGAATTGGCTATTTAGTGTGATTAAAATTGGAAGAGATCGTTTGCACCTAACTTCTCTGATTTGCTGGCGATAACTGCCAGATAGAACCGATAGTCCAGTATAATAAATATACTGGCCAGTGTTGTTTGACAACCGTTGGCCCAATGTTGTTTTCATTGCATTGGCCCAGTATGTAACAGGATTGGCGTGCCAATGCCCAATCATGCCTTTACCTTGCCAACGTTTACCGACGTTGGCCTGTCTTACTCTGAAGTTTCATTTAGCTGATTACTTCGCGGATTTAGGTATACCCCTTTAATTTAATTACAGTTAACTTATCTTGTGCTGTTCTTGTTTTAATGAAAAAAAATTTGTCTTTTTAAATATAAAAGTTAATTTACCTTGGAACCACAGTACTTGGAACTGTAATGTTTGTGAAATTTAAAAACTTGCCTTACAATTTTATAATTTTCCGTAACGTAGGTAAATGCTGCGGAATTTTCTGCCGTCATAATGTGCTCAAAAAAAAAAAGCCTCAAATGCTGTTGTTTTGTGTGCACAGAAAAATGAATTACCTGCTTCTCAATTAGTTCTGAGTTACTAATCATGTTTAAGTATTAATTAGTATGGTTAGGCAGTGATATTATTATTTAGTTTACCTGCAACACCAATTTCTCTCGGTTAATAAGGTCCAGATATTAAGTAAGTACTAGCCAGTAGCCACAGTGCCACTAGGTAGTACCTAGTACTAGTAGGACTGTAGGTAGCTGTGGCTGCCGGCTGGAACTTCATCTTTGATAATTATTAATTGCCATTTGACCCAATTCAAGTGGTATGCTTCATTGCTTTCTGCAGTAATTTGTATAGCTATCATTAGCTATATAGTGTAAACAAGTCTGTATTTGCCATTTGGTACATGGAACTCCAGTTACTCCACGGACCACCAACATGCCTTTTGGCTTTTGTAGACCACTCAGGAAAAAAATACCTTAGGGCTGAGCCACTGAGGCTTAGGCTCCAGTCTGTATTTGGTGCAAAAAATTCCAATGACTTTTTGAGATAGTCAGATAGCTTAAAAAATCCACCATAAATTTACAGTAATTCAATTTGGCTGATCCACCAACATTTTACCCATTTTTGATTTTTCCACTGAAAATTAATGGTAACATAGGAATAAATAGCTAAAAATCCTCCGACATTGCCAGAATATTATTTTCAATGGAGAAAAATTCCACCGACATGTCGGTGGAATTTATCATGAAATACAGTCTGGCTTAGGCTAACAGATGAATTTTGAAGGCTAAATGTTACGGATTATACAGTTCTCATCCAGTCTGCAACCAGTCTGTATTTCCCAGATTGTATTTGGTGGCCAATTAATAAAGCATGTCCAAACTCACCATTTTAATGGCGAGTTTGTGACAGTTATTTTGAGCCCTTCAATTGCAAATGGCCAGTCTGCAGAATATGGAACATTTTTCCAAGACTCTCTGCGGGAGTTTTGGATTTAATTTTAGAAATTGGAGATCTCTGCGGGAGATCTTGAATTAATTCCTATGTTGCCATTAATTTAGCCAAGTAATAAAGCATGTCCAAACTCGCCATTTTAATGGCGAGTTTGTGACAGTTATTTTGAGCTCTTCAATTGCAAATGGCGAGTTTTATCTATTTTTCTCCTATGCTACAATGTTATTTTGGAGAGAATTTATGAAAATTTGATCATTTTGGAGAGAATTTGTTGAATTTTGGAGAGAGCTGGAGAGAGAAATGGTGAGTTTATGAGACAAACTATTTTACTTGGTAATTTAGCTGCGGGAGATTTTGAATTAATTCCTATGTTACCATTAATTTAGCTGTGGGAGATTCTGAATCTGCAGCTGAGAGTCAGAGAACTCAAATTAAAATCTCTGCGGGAGAAGAGACACATTCTGCAGACTGGGCAAATGGCGAGTTTTATCTATTTTTCTCCTATGCTACAATGTTATTTTGGAGAGAATTTATGAAAATTTGAGCATTTTGGAGAGAATTTGTTGAATTTTGGAGAGAGCTGGAGAGACAAATGGCGAGTTTATGAGACATACTATTTTACTTGGTAAATTGGTGGTAAATTCCGGGTCCATACAATTACCGGAACGGACCATGAATTACCGGAACGGAACATGTATTATTACCCAGTGGCCAGTATGAACAATTGGGCAAACAGCTCCCGACCACATAGTGTTTGCGCCCGCACGCACTAGAATATTTGGAAGTTACCTCCCGCAAGAGTTATTCTACCGCCCGCACCCTGACCAGTGACCCGCCCTCCTTATTTATAGTGCCCGTGGCCCCGCAATGATGAAAGACAATCTAGATCAAACGCGCACGTCCCTCTCAATCAAATATAACTTAAAGCTAATTTTTAACTTGGTAAGACAGTTAGCCTGTTAGGGACCCAACTTCTCAAAATACCAAGTTAAAGTCATAAACAATGAGACACCACACAACCTCTCATGACAGTAAGTCAACTGAATTGAAATGAAATTTAAAATTGGATTGTGCCGTCTTACAATCAAACTCTGTGTCAGTGATAAAATTACTGTCCTTTTGACAGTTTTTTTCAAATTATTAAAAGAATTATTTTATTATTTCAATCGTCATCCTTTTACTCTCTGTCTATATGTTTTTGATTATTTTTATAATCATTATAAATCAACGTTGCTAGTTTTGAATCTAATGAAAATAATGCTACCTACTTACCTAGCCATTTATTTTGAATGTTAGCTCAAGTTCGAACACCGTAAATCAAAACAACTAGCGAACCTTTTATATGCATTGATTATAGACTATATAGTGTTACTGGCTTATTGCACAAGAGTTTTACGTAGGCATAAAAAAATATTTTGATCCTAATTTATACGATTTTCAGATTCATTACACATTACATTCCAACTTTGATAATATTCAAAGCAATTCTCGTTCTGGTAAATTAGTTTTCTACGAAGGTGGATAATTTAGTTAGGGTAAGTACTTAATTATCGGTCAGTTCCACATTTTCGGTCATATAAGGTGAAACAATATAAAAATAATTATTTCACTAGGATTGGAAGAGTAAAAACAACCAACCCGGGTTTTCAGAAGTATTACATAGCACTCTGTAATAATAATACTTTTAATTTTGTTTTTATTCACATGACCGCAAACGGTGTACAGACCAATAATTCGGAAATTAGCGTCGGACCGGGTGGCTTTGCGCATTTTCGGCATACTTTGATTTTACGAAAAAACTAGAGAAGTCAGCAATCTGATTTTTTGTGTGCAGATAGATGAAGGATAGATCTAGGTGCTCACCAAGTTTCAACTCTTTAAGTTCAATAGAAAAAAAGTTATCATCGAAAAACTGTGCGCAAAGATCGTGGGGATAAACCGGGTGAATTTTGCGCAATTACCGGGTGTACTTGCGCACTGCGCAAATTCACCCAATGTGAAACTGCGCAGTGCGCAAGTTCATTCTGTATAAACTGTGCATAGAAAATCTAACCCTGATATGCTATGCAACTGCCGTGAATCTGCCCCAATCTTCTATGCAACTGCCCCAATCTGCTGTGCAACTGCCCCAATCTGCTGTGGAATTGCCGTGAGTCTGCTGTGGAATTGCCGTGAGTCTGCTGTGGAATTGCCGTGAGTCTGCTGTGGAATTGCCGTGAGTCTGCTGTGGAATTGCCGTGAGTCTGCTATGGAATTGCCGTGAGTCTGCTGTGGAATTGCCGTGAGTCTGCTGTGGAATTGCCGTGAGTCTGCTGTGGAATTGCCGTGAGTCTGCTGTGGAATTGCCGTGAGTCTGCTGTGGAATTGCCGTGAGTCTGCTGTGGAATTGCCGTGAGTCTGCTGTGGAATTGCCGTGAGTCTGCTGTGGAATTGCCGTGAGGCTGCTGTGCAATTGCCGTGAGTCTGCTGTGGAATTGCCGTGATGCTGCTGTGCAATTGCCGTGATGCTGCTGTGCAATTGCCGTGATGCTGCTGTGCAATTGCCGTGAGGCTGCTGTGGAATTGCCGTGAGTCTGCTGTGGAATTGCCGTGAGTCTGCTGTGGAATTGCCGTGAGTCTGCTGTGGAATTGCCGTGAGGCTGCTGTGGAATTGCCGTGAGGCTGCTGTGCAATAGCCGTGAGTCTGCTGTGCAATTGCCGTGAGTCTGCTGTGCAATTGCCGTGAGGCTGCTGTGCAATTGCCGTGAGGCTGCTGTGCAATTGCCGTGAGGCTGCTGTGCAATTGCCGTGAGGCTGCTGTGCAATTAACGTGAGTCTGCTGTGCAATTAACGTGAGTCTGCTGTGCAATTAACGTGAGTCTGCTGTGGAATTGCCGTGAGTCTGCTGTGGAATTGCCGTGAGTCTGCTGTGGAATTGCCGTGAGTCTGCTGTGGAATTGCCGTGAGTCTGCTATGGAATTGCCGTGAGTCTGCTGTGGAATTGCCGTGAGTCTGCTGTGGAATTGCCGTGAGTCTGCTGTGGAATTGCCGTGAGTCTGCTGTGGAATTGCCGTGAGTCTGCTGTGGAATTGCCGTGAGTCTGCTGTGGAATTGCCGTGAGTCTGCTGTGGAATTGCCGTGAGTCTGCTGTGGAATTGCCGTGAGTCTGCTGTGGAATTGCCGTGAGGCTGCTGTGCAATTGCCGTGAGTCTGCTGTGGAATTGCCGTGAGTCTGCTGTGGAATTGCCGTGATGCTGCTGTGGAATTGCCGTGATGCTGCTGTGCAATTGCCGTGATGCTGCTGTGGAATTGCCGTGAGTCTGCTGTGGAATTGCCGTGAGTCTGCTGTGGAATTGCCGTGAGTCTGCTGTGGAATTGCCGTGAGGCTGCTGTGGAATTGCCGTGAGTCCTGCTGTGGAATGCCGTGAGGCTGCTGTGGAATTGCCGTGAGGCTGCTGTGCAATAGCCGTGAGTCTGCTGTGCAATTGCCGTGAGTCTGCTGTGCAATTGCCGTGAGGCTGCTGTGCAATTGCCGTGAGGCTGCTGTGCAATTGCCGTGAGGCTGCTGTGCAATTAACGTGAGTCTGCTGTGCAATTAACGTGAGTCTGCTGTGCAATTAACGTGAGTCTGCTGTGGAATTGCCGTGAGTCTGCTGTGGAATTGCCGTGAGTCTGCTGTGGAATTGCCGTGAGTCTGCTGTGGAATTGCCGTGAGTCTGCTGTGGAATTGCCGTGAGTCTGCTGTGGAATTGCCGTGAGTCTGCTGTGGAATTGCCGTGAGTCTGCTGTGGAATTGCCGTGAGTCTGCTGTGGAATTGCCGTGAGTCTGCTGTGGAATTGCCGTGAGTCTGCTGTGGAATTGCCGTGAGTCTGCTGTGGAATTGCCGTGAGTCTGCTGTGGAATTGCCGTGAGTCTGCTGTGGAATTGCCGTGAGTCTGCTGTGGAATTGCCGTGAGTCTGCTGTGGAATTGCCGTGAGTCTGCTGTGGAATTGCCGTGAGTCTGCTGTGGAATTGCCGTGAGTCTGCTGTGGAATTGCCGTGAGTCTGCTGTGGAATTGCCGTGAGTCTGCTGTGCAATTGCCGTGAGGCTGCTGTGCAATTGCCGTGAGTCTGCTGTGCAATTGCCGTGAGGCTGCTGTGCAATTGCCGTGAGGCTGCTGCGCAATTGCCGTGAGTCTGCTGTGCAATTGCCGTGAGTCTGCTGTGGAATTGCCGTGAGTCTGCTGTGGAATTGCCGTGAGGCTGCTGTGGAATTGCCGTGAGTCTGCTGTGGAATTGCCGTGAGTCTGCTGTGTAATTGCCGTGAGTCTGCTGTGTAATTGCCGTGAGGCTGCTGTGTAATTGCCGTGAGGCTGCTGTGTAATTGCCGTGAGGCTGCTGTGTAATTGCCGTGAGGCTGCTGTGTAATTGCCGTGAGGCTGCTGTGTAATTGCCGTGAGGCTGCTGTGTAATTGCCGTGAGGCTGCTGTGGAATTGCCGTGAGGCTGCTGTGGAATTGCCGTGAGGCTGCTGTGGAATTGCCGTGAGGCTGCTGTGGAATTGCCGTGAGGCTGCTGTGGAATTGCCGTGAGGCTGCTGTGGAATTGCCGTGAGGCTGCTGTGGAATTGCCGTGAGGCTGCTGTGGAATTGCCGTGAGGCTGCTGTGGAATTGCCGTGAGGCTGCTGTGGAATTGCCGTGAGGCTGCTGTGGAATTGCCGTGAGGCTGCTGTGCAACTGCCGTGAGGCTGCTGTGCAACTGCTGTGAGGCTGCTGTGCAACTGCTGTGAGGCTGCTGTGCAACTGCCGTGAGGCTGCTGTGCAACTGCCGTGAGGCTGCTGTGGAATTGCCGTGAGGCTGCTGTGGAATTGCCGTGATATAGGAGTATCGGGGATGAATATCACAGGTTTATTAATGAATAAGAGCTCTTTAACTTTATTAATAAATGTGCGCAAGTCCACCCGTGAATTAAAATATTCCCAGGGTGATGTTGCGCATCTAGTATATTGGTTATATCTCAATAATTTATAATTATTATTAAAATCATCTTACATGACGTTAATCTGCAGTAAATTATGCGTATCCAACGTAAATTGCAATCAAATTGGAGCATAATTATCAACACTACAGCAAAGTTCGCGGAGATTCGATTCTAGTCCAAAATAATTATTTTGCCATAAAAAACATAGGTCTCTGTTTGAACACTTAGTATCTATACTCAATCTCTTACGATTTTCGTGAAATTTATGCACTAGGGGGTTTAAGAGCTGCTCTTTCCAATGGTGTTGTCAGATTTGAAATATTTTCACGCATTCACCGTCAATTACCGATGCGCAACTTCACCCGGAATGTTGAAGTGCGCAAAGCCACCCGGTCTGACGCTACCCTAGTATATTCCAATATTGTTTTATATTTTTGTTTGAAATTTTTAATGTTTAATCAATAAAATTTTATTAATGTTTAATAAACTCGCCTAGCTAAAATCTTTAATCTTATGATCGTAAATATGAAATTGTTCGATAACTTGGAACTCACCCAGTTGAAATCTTTAATCTTATGTTCAAAAATATGAAATTGTTCGATAACTTGGAACTCACCCAGTTGAAATCTTTAATCTTATGATCAAAAATATGAAATTGTTCAATAACTTGGAACTCACCTAGATGAATTTTATGATCGAAAATATAATATTTTCGATCATAAAATTTTAATTGGGTGAATTCCAAGTTACTGAACTGTTTGAACCATATTTCTACCATGAAAATATTTTAACCGCGTGAATTCCAAGTTATCGAACAATTTCACATTTCCGATCAAAGAATTTTAACTAAGTGAGTTATGGAACTCACTTAGTTAAAATATTTTTACGGTTGGAAATATAGAACCGGACAACAGACAAATAAAAATAAGGAAACTTTTTATGAGGGGTGATTAAGTTATTGAAGAAGAATTGTAAGCTGAGTATCTGTTATTTTGATACCAATTCTTACTAAGCAATATTTGATAGTACATAAAATATTATATATAAATATTACATAAATCAAATTA